>BJBW01005616.1:9079-20367 GCA_004320125.1 Scolopax mira
GAGCAACTAAAATCACTGAGAAAAGTAACATAAAGAAGAATAAAGTAGCATTAAATATCCATCTTCTAGTACTAGTCTTAGCATCTATTTTTATTTTACTAACATTAGTGGGGTAGTTCTTTGTTTTATAGGTGTTTGTAACATACTCCTGGTTTAAACATAACTATAACATACTACTGGTTTAAAGCATTTTTCAGGACAAACATAACTTACGAGTAAAAGTTTTGTTCCAGCATAATTTAAATAATAATAAAAAAAAGCTGCAGTGTTTTATTGCTATGTGATTGTATCAAATGTGTAGTTTGAAAATCGTTCTTGAATTGAGAGGTTGCATTGCATTCGTGTTATCTCTGATCGTATTGCAAACCATTTAACCTGTGAGCACACATCACTTCACCAGTTACAAAGAGAGATAAAGGAATCTATAAATTTTGCATTTACAAGATCCTGCACCGAAGGCATTGTAAGTTACTCTTTCTGGGCACCGCAGGTTCGAGCAGCACTGATGTTAAAGAAAACCGCAATGTGGACAACGTTCCCCCCAAGGACGGCGGTGGGCACAGCAGCGGGGAGGGGGCACAGCTCTCCAACGGCAGTGGCAGCAGCAGCAGAAAGCGGCCTTTGGAGGAGGGCAACAATGGCCACTCCAAATTTCGCCCAAAGAAGAGGAAGAAGACGCCCGGCCCTGTTTTGCCAAAGAACGCCCTGATGCAACTGAATGAGATTAAACCTGGGTTACAGTACAAACTCCTCTCTCAGACGGGGCCGGTCCACGCCCCCATGTTCGTGATGGCGGTCGAAGTCAACGGGCAGGTGTTTGAAGGGTCTGGCCCGACGAAAAAGAAAGCCAAGCTTCATGCCGCCGAGAAGGCTCTGCGATCTTTCGTCCAGTTTCCAAACGCCTCGGAGGCCCACCTGGCAATGGGGAGGACTCTGTCAGTCAACACGGACTTCACCTCTGACCAGGCGGACTTCCCCGACACCCTCTTCAATGGCTTCGAAACACCGGTCCCTTCTGACGCTTCCTTCTTCCTGGGGTCCAACGGGGTCGGGTCCTTTAGCTCTAGCGGGGACTACAGTTTGCCATCGTCTGCCGTAGCCAGCAGCCTTTCCCAGTCGCCTCTCCCCACGCCGTTGCCCTACTCCTCCGCCAGCGGGAAGAACCCCGTCATGATCCTCAACGAGCTGCGGCCGGGGCTGAAGTACGAGTTTCTCTCGGAGAGCGGGGAGAGCCATGCTAAAAACTTTGTCATGGCTGTGGCGGTGGACGGTCAGACTTTTGAAGGCTCGGGAAGGAATAAAAAGCTGGCAAAAGCTCGGGCCGCTCAGTCGGCCCTGGCATCCTTGTTTAACATGCAGCTGGACCAGACCCCATCTCGACAGCCCATTCCCAGCGAGGGGCTCCAGCTGCACTTGCCACAGGTGAGGAGCCCTTTGGGTTTGATTGGTGTCTTTGGGTGATGACCAGGAGTAGCCAAGTCTCAGAAACAGCCATTTCTGCTGTTTCTTCTGCTTCTGTGGATGTGTGTGTGCATATCTCTATATATATCTGTGTACATATATGTATTGGGTGATTTATCCACTTACGGCTTCTGAAAATAGCACAAACTCGTTACATTCTGTTGGACAGAGAGGAAGCTTTGTTGCTGATGCTTTCAGCCGTGATCATGTCATGTAAGAGAGCACCAAACCCCGTGCAGTGCCAGCTTGGATTATGGTTTGTGATGAGGAAAGGTTGAATTGCATCTTGCTCGTCTTAGGCTGCAAGCTTTAGGTGGAGTTCAAGCCAGAATTACTGCTTTAAATAATATTATTGTTATTATTTGATACAACAGTTTTTTAGCAGAGAAGAAACACGTTCTCTTTCACAAACTGAAATTGTGGGCAATAACAGAGCTGAATAATGTAAATCAAGGTACAGATTAAATGAAGCAGATGCGGTTGCCATGGATTTGCAGGTCTAAATAAACAACACACTTGCAGTGTGTGGATCCAAGACCTGTCTATCCAAAGAGCTGTCATCTAAAGGACTGTGCTCTAATCAAATTAGTTCATAAGTATATGTAAGTTACTTAGGCAAGTAAATCTGGATAAGAAATAGTTTGAATCAAACAATTAATGAACTAGGGAAAGTATCAAACATATCAGACATAGACTAGAAATTTAAAGTAGCTAGAATGGAATTATTTTTTATTTTTTTAATGAAAAAAAATTCTCCCTTATTTGCTTGCTTGTATTTCTCCCCAGTCAAACTATGGTAATGACTGTTTGACTAGCCTTGGGTCTTTTAAATGATATTATATTCCTGTCTGTATTGAAATACTGACCTGTCATTTCTTTGTAACTTTCTATTTGTTTATTATGAGAATTTCAAGGCTTTGACTTTTTCTATCTCAAAAACATTGTTTTAGTTTTCATTAAAATGATAAGATCCTGGTCTGATTTGATAATGTGGAGTTTAAGAGTGTAAGTAAATGTTGTGAATATTTTAAGTATTTTTTCTCAAAAATACATGTATTGTTTAGAAATTGCTAATACTCTCTTCTTAATGTTGCACAATTATTGCATTATTGATGACTGTTTCCTTCATTTTCAAATCTAGGTTCATGCTATTTCAAGTAGTTGTGATTTCTTCAGTAATCTCTGCTGTGCTTTTAAATGTAGATTTGGCTCCAGACACCAAAAAATTTTAACTGTTGATAATTTATGTGTTACTAGTTCTTGAATCAGCAAAATGGTGAAAATTGAAACTAGAATAGGGAAGTGGGAGAGAGCACAAGGTGAGACATGAAATAGGTGATATTCTAATTGGATATTCCTCCATTCTAAGAGGATAAAGTTGTTTCTCCATCCAGCAGCCCAGCGTATAACAGCTTTCTTCAGGACACTTTGATGGACTGGGGCAGTGCTGGTTTGGTTTTTTTCAGAGCTCCTTGCCTTTGATAGGTTTTCACCGAGTCCCAGGTAGCTTTCCCAGAGCTTATGGGATGATCAGGGCATTCAAGCCTAAGTACAATGTTAAAAAAATGAAAAAGCAACCCATGCAAACACTGTTTTTCATTTTTTGCAGTGCTTCTGCACTGACCTTAATACCCATATTGTGTACAACAAAGCATGCCCCAGGACTGGCTTGCCTTTCACCTGTCTTGTAGGTGTGCACTGAGGAAGGCTGATGGGGTGTGTAGGAGAACCCAGGGAGCTTCAGGAGTAAGGTGAAATACACTGGGTGGGAACAGGGAGCTTGCTGTAACTGCCTCATGTAGACCTGATGCAGAGACAGTTATTTCTTTAGAGACTTCTGATCGGCTTGTCTTCAGGACATTGTGGACCTTTCTGCACTTCACTCTATTGTATTGCTCAGCTTTTAATTAAAACTAGCTGTCAAGGTCTTGGAGTTTTATCAGGTCTGTTAGATATAAGTGATTTTGGTCTGGCATCTATTACTGATTAATAAGGGATTTAAGCAGTTACAGAGACGTGGTGGGATATCTCGCATGACTGGAATGCTGTCCTGGGTGGCTACGTCCATTTTAGGAAAGACGGGCCAGCAGGTGATGGTGGTGGAGTTGCCCTCTATATAAGAGAGCGGCTGGAACGCAGCAAGCTCTGCCTCGGGGGGGTGCAGGATGTGCTGAGAGCTCATGGGTAAGAACTAAGGGGCAGGCTAATACGGGAGACACTGTGGTGGATGTTTGCTACAGACCATCGCATCAGGAAGAGGAAGTCGAAGAGGCCTTCTACACCCAGCTGGAAATAGTGTCACCGTCATCGGCCCTGGTTCTCATGGGGAGCTTCAACTGCCCTGGCATTTGCTGGAAAGACAGCACAGCCAGGCACAAACAGTCCTGGAGATTTCTGCAGAGCATTCCTGAGAACTTCTTGACACAGGTGGTAGAGGAACTTTGCTGGACCTTGTGCTAACAAAGAGGTTGTGAAGCTCAGGCTGCAGTGATGATGAGATGGTAGAGTTCGGGATCCTGCATGAAAGAAGCAGGGCAAAAAGCAGAATTACAACCCTGAGCTTCAGGAGAGTTGATTTTGGCCTCTTCGAAGACCTCCTTCAAGTAATCCCATGGGCTATGACTCTTGCAACCCCCTCCTTGTAGAGATAATGTGGTGCTAATATTTAAGCACCACTTCCTCCAAGCTCAAGATTGGTGCATCCCTAAGAGCAAGAAGTCGGGCAAAGGAAGCAGGAAACCTGCATGGATGAGCAGGGAGCTTCTGGAAAAACTCCGATGGAAGAAGAAAATTTGTAGAATGTGGACAAAAGCACGACCATTCAGGAGAAGTATAGGAGTGCTGTCAGAGTATGTGGGGATGCAATGAGGAAGGCTAAGGCCTGCTTGGAATTAAACCTGGCAAGGGATGTCGAGGCCAATAAGAAGGGCTTCTTCAAGTACATCAGCAGTAAAGACTAGGGAAAACGTGAGCCTGCTGCTGAATGAGGTGGGTGCCATGGTCATGGAGGATGCAGAGAAGGCAGAGCTACTGAATGGCGCCTTTGTCTCCATTGCTTTATTGCTTTATTGCCCCAGATCCTGGAGGTAGGAGAGGGAGCCTGGAGTGAGGAAGACTCTCCCTCCATCGAGGAGGACTGGGTTAGAGATAACATAGGCAAACTTGACAGCCACAAATCCATGGGCCCTGATGGAATGCTCCCACGAGTGCTGAGGGAGCTGGCAGATGTTATTGCAAAACCACTCTCCATTGTCTTTGAAAGGTCATGGAGAACAGGAGAGGTGCCTGAGGACTGGAGGAAAGCTAATGTCGCACCAGTCTTCAAAAAGGGCAAGAAGAAGGATCCAGGAAACTACAGGCCAGTCAGCCTTGCCTTCATTACCTCCTCCAGGTTATGGAAGAGCTCATCCTGGATGTCATCTCTAAGCATGTAGAGAGCATAAAAGGTCATTGGGAGTGATCAGCATGGATTCACCAAGGGGAAATCATGCTTTACCAATCTGATAGTCATCTTTGATAGGATGATTGGCTGGGTGGATGAGAGGAGAGCAGTAGGTGTTGTCTACCCTGAGATGGATTAAGAACTGGCTGAGTGGCAGACCTCAGAGGGCTGTGACCAGCAGCACAGAGTCCAGCTGAAGGCCCCTAACTATCGGTGTTCCCCAGGCGTCAGTACTGGGTCCAGTCTTGTTCAATATATTCATCAACGACCTGGGCGACGGGACAGAGCATAACCTCAGCAAATTTGATGATGACACAAAACTGGGAGGGGTGCCTGACACCCCAGAAGGCTGTGCCACCATCCAGCGAGACCTAGACAGGCTGGGAATTTGGGTGGTGAGGAACCTAATGAAGTTCAACAAGGGCAAGCGTAGGGTCCTGCAACTGGGGAGAAATAACCCCATCCACTAGTACAGGTTAGGAGCTGACCTGCTGGAAAGCAGCCTGTAGGGAGAGAGACCTTGGAATCCTGGTGGACAAGCCGACCATGAGGCAGTAATGTGCCCTTGTGGCCAAGAAGGCCAATGGTCTCCTGGGGTGCATTAAAAAGAATATGACCAGCAGGTGGAGGGAGGTCTCTATGGCCTGCCAAGGTCTTTCTTCAGATTCACACAGACCTGAACCTCAGCTTCAGAATATTTTAAATTATGGATGGTCAGGAAGATCCGCTACAACATACCTGCAAGATATATATTAACCAAAATCAGTCTCTGTGTGTAGAAAAGAAGTTAATTCACTGTCACTTCATCAGAGAAAGGAACAGTGCACCCAAAATAGCTTGGAGCTCACATGATTTAACGAGCAAACGAGCTGACTAAGTCAGTCGGCTATTTTAAGTCCTTCCTTTTTTGAATTGCCTTTTTTTGAATAGTGATTTAATGCAGGAGCAGTGGTAGAGAAACCATGAGGTGCTAGGGCTTTCCCTGGGAAGGTGAGAGGTGGGTTCAGTTTCTGTTCCAACTAATACTTCCTTGTGTGAAAGGGAGTAGAGTGAGGGCAGTGAGGAGGAAGTGAAAGATCCCTACTCAGGCTCTGGTCAGTGGCCTGGGCTTGGTTTGGACACAGCTTCATGTCCTTGCTTTTGAGGTGGGTACAGCAAGGACATCATTTTAGGCCATTAAGTCTTGCTCCTGGCACTGCAGTGGTTTGTTCATAGTCTGCCTTATTCCCATCTTTCCCAAAGCCTTAGTGACTCTTAACTCCGTTAGTGTAATAGGCTGCCTGGGAGAAAAGGGTGATTCTTCTGATTTATCAGGTGAATATTCTTATAAAAGACCAAAAACTTAGTAATTGAATCTCTAGACATTTAATAGTGTTTATTCCTCAAGACCCACGTGTTGTAGTGCAACTTGGGTATCAAATAGAATAAACCAATTTTTAATACATCTGACTGTTTCCTGGCAGTGATTTCCACCCCTACAGTTGCTCCTGCATTGTTCACATCTTCTAGCAGTTGTTTTGTCTTGCAATTAAATGCAGATTTTGTGCTGTGTGGTCATGGTGCCATCTGATCACAGATTGTAACACGATTTTGGGTCCATCAGCAAAAATACCTTAATTGAAAATTAGTACCTGACCAGACATGTTTGTAGCTTCTGAGCAAAACTGCATTCCTGAAACATTTCTCAATAAGTTTATAAAAGTTTCTGAGTTGCAGTCCTTTCAAATGCATGAAGAAAATTTTTATTTGTAATTTCTGACTCTAGAAGTTGTGCAATTGCAAAATGTTGACCAACACTTGGTGCAGATGTGACCGTAGTCACCACTGACTGCTGGTTGCTCTCCCCACTCAGGTTCTGGAAGAAGCTATCGAGCTCTGAAATCATGACACATGAGCTTTAGTTATTGCTTCCTTGGCTCTTCCAGAAGGAAGTTAACATTAAGAGCTTCTCCACATTATTTCTAGGCTGTCAGTTCTCATGAGCATTGTTAAGAAAGCGGTGTGAATCAGGCTGGCAGTCTTCAAACCCTCTTTTTTTTTTTTTCCTTTTCTTTTGACCCTTGTAGTTTGTTTTTAGAACTGATTGTGTTCAAGAGTTGAGGCGTTTCAAGAGGCTGCCCCCAAGCTCTGTGTACTGCTGTCCATCAGCCCTGGTGTTTTGCCTTGGGCCCTCTGGAGTGGTGAGGATGGTGATCTTCATCCATTACTGAGAGAGAGTTTGTAAGCAGAGGGTTCAGCCACAAGTGTCCTTTTGGGCTCGATGTGGCTGCTTACCATTTTGGATGCTCTCGGATATCTAAGACATCGGCATGGCACTTTGTCCTGGTGTGTCAACAGTGGGCCAGGTGGTAACTCCAGGATACATCAGATACTGCTAGGTGACAACACACAGACAACTGCATCAAGCTCTTTATTCCTGGTGCTCCGAGATAGGGACCTGAGCTCCCTCCTGGGATTGTCTGCTCCTCCTCTCCAGCTGCCGGTCCCAGTGCTGGTGGAAGATGAGTGGGAGTGGGTTGTCCTGTCTCTCTTGCCAGCCTGGGGACCGACCATCCTGTCATCTAACATGTAACTTGTCTTTCTCAGCCGCTCGTTCGGGAACTGGCTGCTCTGATAGCAAAGCTGCTGCATAGATTGCCCTGGTTTTCAGTTTCTTCTCAGGTGAAAATTCAAGGACTTTCTCTTGACTCATCTCCTCTATCTGTTACAGTTCCAGCTGCCTTAAAAACAGCAGGTGAGATTAGCTGCAGTGTTGAAGTGAACCATTGTTCAACAAGAGCAGGACTGGTATACTGAAGTTTTCTTTTAAATTAGAATTTAACCCCCCTTACAGCCTGACCGATGTTGCTTGCTAACCCTGCTGACAAGATAGGAGGCTGTGACTGTTACTCTTCAAGTTTTCCTGAAGGTGAAAGAGATAAATCCTTCCTAATTTTGAGATTGTATAACCCAAAACAAACATTGATGATTTGTATTCCTTAATGTGTATATGTCTTATAACAATAAGGAATAGAAAGTGTTTAACCAGTATTTAAAAGAGGTGCTTTCTTATATATGTAATAGCTAGATAATGAATTTGATTGTTAGAAAAGATTTACTTGTTGATTTGAGGAGCCTGGCTTTTGCACTTCAGTCTGCTTGTCAGGCCCAATGTTGAGGATACTGAAATGATGCATTTTGAGGTTTGAGCATGAAAGCATAGACTTCTCTGTCTATCCAATTGTTCTCCTAAGCCTCAAATGTTCATAATGATCATGAGCATTAGGTATTTTGATGCTTGGCTTAGGGCTCTCTAACCCTGTTTTAATGGACGTGGAGCACAGCAGAGCTCTGCTTCCACTTATAAAGAGCTGTGAGTGTTCAATATGCCTGAAATCCCGACCTCGCCGCCTCCTTAACACATTGCTGATGCCTCAATGTGCTCTTGTTCAATTTATTGTGCCAAATCGTTTAAAAGAGCAAATCTTTATAACCTAATGCTGCTGTAATTTTAAAATTATTTGTTTAATTTTCTAACGTGCGTTTCTCTGTGATCCTACAGGTTTTAGCTGATGCTGTTGCACGCTTGGTTGTAGATAAATTCAGTGATTTGACAGAAAATTTCACATCTCCACATGCACGTAGAAAAGTCCTTGCTGGAATTGTCATGACAACAGGTAAAGAAAAAAAAAAAAGGTACTATTTTAACTGCTTGAATAGGAGAGCTCTGTTTGCATTCTAGGAAACTATCTTTTTTCAGCCAACCACTAATCTGCAAAGAAGTGCACTAAATGTAGCAAAAGATAATTATAGAAAAAAATATAGAAAAATGAGACCTTCAAATACCTCTGTTTCCACAGAGTTCCTGTCTTCTGCCTGATTCAGACATCAGAGATAACTCATTGTCTACAAAATATTCGTACCTTTTAAAATGAATTGTGCAATTTTTTGGAAGTAAATCTGAAATGAATTTCACCACATGGGTCACACAGATGGCATTCTTGGCTTTTGGTGTATTATATAAGAAATTTGCTTGCTTTCCAATTTTTCAAGGTTTTGCACCTTGTTGACTTACTCTTGCTATACTTTATTCTCAGTGCTTTGTGTCTCTGTCATTTTAGTAAAAATATCTGAAAAGAGCAGCTTATGTTTTGGCAGTTGACAGTGGTGTGCTTGTACAAATAGCAGTAACATCTTGGTTCTCAGAGTGCTGGCACGAGAGCTGTGCTCTGCCAGATCACCCAAAACGGTGACATTCCACCCTAAGTTGATCTGCATCCATGCAGATCTGAATTTTTCTCAGGCTAAGATCTATTTTGGTCTTCAATCTTTCTAAACCCTGGATGGAGCATTCATTTCAGGCCTGGTTAGTTCTATGAGTCAGACAGGTACAGCCTGTACAGCCACGTTTCTTCTCAGTGGTATTTATTCATGCAGCAGGTGCTGTGGGTGTTTTTTTTGGCCCTTCAGGCTGCATCGTAGCTTCCTGTATGATTTGGGCAACACCAACCCTTTCCTCCTGTGGGGATGTTTGTAGGGGCCTCCTCCACAGGGCCGACATTTCACTGCTGAGGTCTAAGGGTGCTGGTTATGTGATCTATGATGATAACTGGCTGCTCTAGGGACAGAGGAATGTGGCAAGGGGAAAATGTGGCTCTAACTCTGTCACAAGCCATCCAACAGCAGTCAAACAGCTGCCCAGGCTCTCACTTTCTGCCCTCTCCATGGTGAGAAGATGGAAGGAGGATGAGAAAACTCATGGGTAGATGAACTGCATAATGTCAAATGTCCTCTCTTCCTTTTCCTGAGCTCTTATTGCTGAGCACGATGCTTATGGATATCCCTTGGTCACTGTGGCTCAGCTGTCACAGCTTTGTCTCCTCCCAGTCTCTTGCCCACCTACAGTTCACTGGCCAGTGGGAGGTTTGGAGAGAAAGGCTTGACACTGCTCAAGCACTCCTCAGCGACAGCTAAAACATTGGTGTGGTACCAACGTGGGTTCAGCCCCAAATATGAAGCACTGTGAAGAGCATGCTGTAGCTTTATTTAATACATTTTGTGGGTTTTAACAAATCGTTATTGTAATTACAGTCCTGTTTCCAGAATTCCCAGAAGAGCCATGTGACCGAAGAATTAAGACTTAATTAGCATGTGAACACATTTTGATTAACCAAAAAAGTAGCTTTACATGGAATTAGAAACCATCTTTGTACAGTTACTTGTCTGGGGAATCCCTGGAATTAGATGACCCCATTGCCTTGTGTTGTAGAGTGAAGCAGCTTCTCCTGCATGGGCTTCTCCTCTAGCCCCAGGGGCAGGAGGGGACAGCTGGCCTTGGGTTCATTTTTTATTTTTTATTTTTTTTAAGGCCATATATTTCATCAGAAGTGAGAGCTGAAAGAGCTCACATCTCAATTACCTTTTTAATTATTCAATTGCCAGTTCCCTTGCTAATTAGTAGCTACACCCCTTATATCAGCACTGCTGTCTTGCAGCAAGGTGGTTAAGGGAAGATCCGCTGTGTAATGGAATGCCTCTGTACAATAGGTATGAAGCTCTTGAGGAGCTAGGCCAGCCCATGGTGATATGGAAGAGGTTCAACTACTCCAGAAGAGTTGCCAGAACCGGCAAGACCTACCCCTTGTTTAAAAAGTGCCTCCACGAGGAAGAAGATGCAGGTTATAGTTGTAGGTGACTCCCTTCTGTGGGGAACAGAGGGTCCAAGGTGCTGGGCTGACCCTCTTAGGGAGGTATGCTGCCTCACTGGGGCCTGGGTCAGGGACATCACGAGGAAACGTCCTAGCCTGGTTTGATCCCCTGGACTACTACCTGCTGTCGCTTTTTCATATGGGTGGTGGCAACGCATTGCCCAAGAGTAATCAAAAGGGACTTCAGGGCCTTGGGAGGGTTAACAAGGGAATCTGGGGGGCAGGTTATCTTTTCTTCTGTTCTCCCAGTTATAGGCAGTGACTCTGAGAGAAGAAGATGTGTGCAATCTGTCACTACATGGCTCCATGGCTGGTGTCACCACCACAATTTTGGGGTTTTTGACAATGGGATGGCCTACTGGCACCAGGCTTATGTAGGTGCATAAGTCCATGGGACCTGACGAAATCCATCCACAGGTCCTGAGGGAGCCAGTGCATGAAGTTGCTAAGCCTCTTTCCATCATATTTGAGAAATTGTAGCAGACTGGTGAAGTTCCTGCAGGCTGGAAAAAAGGGAACATAACCCCGATATTCAAAAAAGGGAAAAAAGAAGACCCAGGGAACTACAGGGCAGTCAGTCTCACCTCTGTGCCTGGCAAGATCATGGAGCAGATCCTCCTGGAATCTCTGCTGAGCTCCAGGGAGACCTTAGAGCAGCCTCCCAATATCTGAAGGGGCTCCAGGAGAGCTGGGGAGGG
>BJBW01005616.1:20411-36946 GCA_004320125.1 Scolopax mira
GGGGCAGAAGTTCTTTGGGGTGAGGGTGGTGAGAGCCTGTCCCAGGTTGCCCCGAGAAGCTGTGGCTGCCCCATCCCTGGAGGGGTTCAAGGGCAGTTGGATGGAGCTTGGAGCAACCTGATCTGGTGGTAGGTGTCCCTGCCCAGGGCAGGGGGTTGGATCTCAATGATCTTTAAGGTCCCTTCCAACTCTAACCATTCCACGATTCTATGAAATCCCTCATCTGGATTAGGCACACAGCTGAGTCACCAACACCTTCATGTCACAGCCAGGTCAAGCCACACATACAGGTAACACACCATCCAAATAAAAATGGAGACAAGCAACAAAAGGTTCTTTTAGCCAAAGGGTTTCTCCAAGGTTTTCACCCCTCACGGGGTGACTGCACCCAGAGCCAGGTGGAAAACCCAAGCAGTGGGATGCAGAGAGTCACCCTGTGTCCCCAAAGTCAACGCTGTGCCCGGGCTGCAGGACACTTCCACCACCCTCCACCCCACAGACACACACTCTCAGATGGGGCTAATGCACCCCGTGTCCTCCTCACCCACACACCACGAGCATCTGGTGATACAGAGGGTGCTGGGACCTGTGTGCCCAGCTCTCCCCACTCCTCCCAGAGTCTACTGAAGCCAGAGCTTTCCGTGACCAGTTAAGCTACTAACAAAGGCAGCATCCTGAGGTGTCAGTTAAGTCTGTTTTGCCATACACAACCTTTGCTCACCACCAAATTCCCTTGAAGCAACTCCATCACTTGTTTCAACCTGCCAGGAGGAGGACGTTAAACACTGTTCAGCTGGAAGCCCTTCTCCAAACTATTTTCCCCTGCTGCTTGCTTTTTTTTGTTTAGGACAAGGTTAATCTGATCCTCTCTGATTTTTTTTCTAGATCCCAGATAATTTTCTAGACATCTCAGGGATGTTTATTTTTTGACTGAAGGGCTGGAGCACCCCAAGGCTAATGAAGACATCCTTTCTCTGAAGCAGGTTTGATAGTGGAGGCAGCCAAAGCAAGTGGCTACAGGAGTCTCTCAAAGCTTCTCACGTGGCAGGGACGAGGCAGGCCCAGAGAAGAGATCATCCTCCCCTTGGTTGTTTATGTTTAAAGCATACAAAGCCCCATATATTTAATTCCCACGTACGTTGCTTGGTCCCCTGCATTGCAAGTGAGGCTATGTCATGAGAACTCCAGCACGGAGCATCCTTACCCATCAATTTTGGGCACCAGGGCAGGGCTGTGGTAAGCAGCAGACCCAAGAGGGACATGGTTTTATTCCCTGTAGGATGTCCACCCCCATCCCAGGCAGAGGAAGCAGCGGGGAAAAGAGGAGCACGTTAGACTCTACGGTCTTTGGTCTTTTTCCTATCTGCAAATACAAGGTTAGTATTAAAAGATAAAGAAAAAAAACCCTTTCATCCTCTAATCTTTAAATACCTAATGAAATATAAGTAATGGAGAGATACTTTTAGCAGCCGTGGGCTCAGTCATCCCTTTCATGTACATAGACAGAAGCTGATGAGGACTAAGGGTTGCTTAACTTAAAACTGACAAAATTTGATTGCTCTGCCTGGCGATGAATATTAAAAGCCATGACAAGACTTACGTTATCTAGCCCCACTGTAGCTTCTATTTTTTATTTTCCCCCCCCCCCTCTACTTAAATGCTCCATTCCTCAGTTCTTACTGTAAGGATCTGAGTCAGGAAAATACAGCTCAGGCTGACATCTGCCAGAAGTGCCTGCAAAGCCCAGCTTTCGGGCTGCCAAACTTCCGACGCTTAAAAAAGCATCTTAGACTTAGAAAACGACACGATTTCCTGGGTGCAAACGTGAAGAAAAAACACTCCTCGGGTGTCGTGGGCCACGCACACAGTCAGGGCTTCCAAAAGGCACCACCTGACTTCTCTAGATGGAGGGAGATGTCACTAAACTACCTTCTGCCCCTTCCATGGCAGAACGTCTGCCTTCTCCCAGAACTGACTGCAGAATCCCAGTAAGAAACTGGTCCAGGGAACTGGCTGTAACTACGGTTTCTGCTCCAAATGATGACAGACATTTCCCTCGATGCGCAGAATTCATTTTTTCCCCCCCTTAAGAAATGTCAGAAAAGCTGCTAAGTGGCTCTAACTGAAGGAGGGGTGGTTAAAGTGCAAGACAGAACCCGCAAGTTGCCAAAAATGCTTTCTCTCTTGAAAGAGGAGGAGAAAGCACCATGGCCTGCACAGACTTGCTCCGGTACCCAAATTGCTCTCACCACGAAGCATGTACCTTCTTTCTAACTCTTTCAATCCCCGCTGACAGTCGCTTCTCGGGGGGCTGGGTGAAAAAGCACCTCCTTAAACTAAGAGTGATGTCCTGGCGCAGAAAACTATGTCCTACGTGGTTGCTTCAAACCCCAAACTTCCCCCATTTCAGCTCCCACGTTAATCAGAGCCACCCCGTGCTCCGCCAGCAACTCCTGCTGTGTTTTTGTGGTGGAGGTGGGAGCTGTTTCCAAGAAACTGAGCTAAAACCCTTGGGCTGCCCAAGGTCGCAGAGGGTATCTCCGCTGGGGAGCGGGGCTCAGGTGCTTCTGCAGCTGCTGCCCCCCAACTCCTCTGAGAGCCAACAAAGCCTCTTGGGGACCCCCTTGGCTGGGCAACCTGGGCCAGCTGGTTTCTCTTCTGCAGCTGTAGAGCAAATCCAAGCAGAGCTCTCATGACCTATTCTGCAGCAGCATCACTTGCTTCTCCACAGTGGGGATGTTCTCCCCCAGCTCCACAGGCTTCTCCTTTCCACACCAGCATCACTGAGAGGCTGGTCCTATGCTACCACTGAGATGTTGCCTCTTCAGGCTACCAATTTAATCACTACAACCCCAGAGAGGCAGGGACCCACCTCTTGCTATCCTTCTCCCCCATCCTTTAAAGGAGAGAGACATTTGCCATCAGTGAGCCGCAAGCAGTGTCCTCATCAACAGATGTTCTCCTTGAGCATCTTGTCATCATAATTTGTGTTCTTAAATCATAGAATGGCTTGGGTTGGAATGGATCTTGAGGACCACCCAGTGCCACCTCACCAGACCAGGTTGCTCAAATCTCCATCCAACCTGGCCTTGGAATCTTGAAGTGATGCTGGCTGAAAGCTGATGGTCAAGCACTCCCACAGCAAGATCTACCTCAACCCGGCCGCTTTGCAAGTAGGATATTGTTTTATTGTATGTGACAAAAAGGGAAAAAAAAAAGCCCAGAGCTGGGACAAACAAGCTGACTGTTCATAATGGACATTGTTAGGTGTCTGAATAGGTCACCAGCTCAAAGCAAAGTTCAGCTCCACAATGCAGGTCCTGAGCTCTCAATAGCCAGCAAAAAGCATCCCTGGGCACTCACACCCCACGCACTCAGCGCAGCTGGATCTTTTTGTATTTCTCACTGTCCATTTCCTCCTAAATTTCCCTGGTTTCCTTCCATTGGAATTATGAGCCTTTGTTCTTTCTCTGCCCTCTTCCTCCTACTATTTTGAAGCGTGCAGATGGAGTCTATGGGTAGGGAAGCAAGCAGGGTCGCAGCGCGTTAAAAAAAAACAACTTTTGCAGCTTACGCATAGTAAAAAATAGGATAAACCAGCTCTGGCATTGTATGGAAGGACTGACCCCTGTTGCAAGAGACAGGACCCTGCCAAACTACAGCTACAACCACAAACAACTTTGTCTCTATCAAATATTAAGGTGTTAAAATAGGGGCCCCTGTGAAATAACTTCTAATGGCCATGTTTGCTAAGTTGTTCAAATCTTGGTGGGGCTTTCCACCAGGACTCCTATCATCCTTCGTGGTGGAATGTTCTTCTTTCCATTGACAGGTCTCGAGGACCACAGCAGCCTGGGCAGTAGAGCTACCCCAACTTTGAACAGGGCTTAACTGAGACACCCTAAACAATCGGTCTGAGCATCCCTACGGTCTTTCTTTGGGGGGCCCTGGGACCAGGGTAGGTCCTGCTCCAAGAGGCAAGTTTTCTACAGCCTTTCTTTCCAAATACTCAAAGACAACCTGCATGTGTTACAACCAGCATCAGGACTTCTGCAGCACTTGAGACTACCCGGGGCTGTCAGCTTGTTCAGCGATAATAATCACCTGTCAGAAATGCAAATCAGACTGGAGAAGAAATAAGGGTTAAAAGGAAGAAATATAAGTACCTGGAGCTGTAGCCAAGGCAATCAAGAGACTGAATTCAGCTGCTTTGGTAAGTACCTTTTAATGCAATGTGTTCCTCCTCCAGTGCAGGAGTCCTAGGGTGATTCCACAATAGTCTTCTGCCTGTGGCTTTAAATTTGCTAATAAATAGCCTATGCACACCCTGGATGTGGGGGAGGGTGAAAGATTTCAGATTACAACAAGAAGAGCATTTGTCACTTGCTTTAGGTGGTGTGAGAGGCAGTTTCCAGGCTCTTGGGCTGGGGAAGAATATTTTCTGTTCCATTCCTGATGTGCTTGGCTGCCCTCTGCCAAAACCTGTTTTAAATCCATTAATGAAACTAGGCTGAGTCTGCATAACTTCTTAATTCCCTGGTGGCAAAAGGGCACTTGAGTATATTTCCGGGAATGACAGAGACCCCCAGTTCCCACCAGTGCATGTCAAGCATGGCTCTCTGGCCAGCTCCCTCCTCAAACCCCAAATTCTCTCTGGGATGTCACTGATTACTTTACGGAGAACACAAGGACTTGATGAGATTGGCTTTTCTCTTTATAGCAGCACCTCACTACTGGCTAGTCCTGACTGTTGCCACGTTCTCATGCATTTTCACACACATTAGTGAAAGCACGTGGATCACCATTGACACCACCTTGCTCCAAGCCCCCTCCAACCTGCCCTTGAACCCCTCCAGGGATGGGGCAGCCACAGCTTCTCGGGGCAACCTGGGCCAGGCTCTCACCACCCTCACCCCAAAGAACTTCTGCCCCACAGCTCAGCTCCATCTCCCCTCTTGCAGTTTGAAGCCATCTTCAGTTTGTAGGAGCTGAAATCCTTTAAGAACAGGGACCACTGTTAGTAGCAACATGAGCTGTGCCCTAGGACAGAGCCTTTCTCCAGAGATCTGAAGAAGAGATGCCAAATGTTTCTTATAGAAAAATCAGAATTATTCCAGCCTATGGAAAGAAACCCCTCTGTCTCAGAGCATTAAGGCACTAGTAGACCACATTCTTTAAAAAACTAAAGGACACAGCAACAGCTAATAAAATGGGCACTGGTTCCGTTAAAGCAGCATTTTTTTTTGGCAGAAGTATTTTAAGACTAACCTCCCATTTCAGTGGTAGCCGAAATGGGAAGGATCGCTGAGTCAGCTTTTGCTTTGGGCTTTACAATGTGCTCTATGTTTTCCAGCAGGCTATAATCTACCAGAGAAAGCTCAAATTGGGGGGGGGGGGGGGGGAAGAGAGTGAACATAAGAGCTTTGAAGAAACACGGAAAAGAAATATATGAAATTCAAGCCTCTGTTTGATTAAAAAGCTGAAAAAAAGTGATACCACAGTGTGATAGGTCTAAGAGCTACCACTGCCAAGATAATGGCACTAGCAGTTGCACACACAGACTGCAGTGATCTCTGATGAGATGTGACATAATTCTTCTTGCAACTCTACGCAAGAAATGAGCATGTTTTCCTGCTGGTCACCTTAATGTACACCCACGTGGAGCAGCTCTGGGAAGAGGAGGGACTGCAAGTCAGCTGTTGTCCAAAGGTCGGGGTCTAATCCAGGACTTTGTCTCTAGCACTGCCCAGCTGCAGGCACGTAGGGAAAGATGAAAGTTCAAGCTTAAAATAATACCTTCCCTGCCTCAGGAAAACAAGGTCATCTGGGAAAGATGAAGATCTTTAACCGAGATGGAAGTTCCTTCACCATATAAACCCCCATCCACCTCTTCCCTGCCGTCGGCTCTGGTGCTCAGCTGTGGCAGAGCTGGTGTAGCATGTGATTTTATAGCTCAAATATATATTTGAGCAAAAATAGCTCAGCAAAAAAAATACCCAGCGAGCATGGATGGTGAGAGGAACATGGGAACACAACAGCCAGAGGAGCCTCGGCCTGAAAGAAGCGTCGTGCACGGGATCACTCCGCTCACGGTGCCTTTTGCAAGTGGGTCCTCTTCTGCACAGATTTACCTTGCCCAGACCAGTGCCAGCTGTGATGTTCTCTGCCACCCTCAGCAACAACCACCTCTCTGTTGTGAATGCTTTTTTATCCCAGCAAGAGCTATACCCTACCCTGCAACAGCCTGTACAAATTAAATAACTAGGGATGTTGTAATCTATGCTTATTAAAACCGGTTAATGTACAAGTCGGTGGTGAGACGCAGAGGATCTCCTACCCTCAGCTCCCCATCTTCACCACAGCAGAGGAAGAAGGAGAACTATGATGTCCCAGACCTCTCCTGGCCAGCCCACGTGTCTTGACAGGCACGGGCCAGCAAATTCCAGGCAGAGAGAGCTGATTAGCCCAGGCACAGAGCTATGCTTTCCCTAGTAAAGCCCTCCAAGAACTGGCAGGTAGAGCAGAGCCAGCTCAGGGGTCTGTGGGCCCCTGGTAGTTTGTTCCCAAGCCACGTGATGGCTCTCTTGATGGGGAAGGGGCAACCACTCACTCAAGAAACCCAGCGTGTTCTGACTGTGTATTAACTCTGCGGGTGGCTCCAGGTCCTAAAAGGATTGGGGGGATGAGAACAACACCGAGAGTTACTTCAAAAAGTTTCTCAGCCTTTATGGTGCCTCCTGGATGACTCTTCAACTTGATTAACTGACAAAGAACCACGGGGCAGAACTCCCCGGTGCTCTCTCAACTGTGGCTCTGGAGATGATGATGATGACCTACCACATCCAACTCACCACGGCCCCAACGTTTCCACCGACTGGGGGCTTCACCTCTTCCTCCACAGCCATCAATCCACAGGCGCCTGGGGTTCTGGGCAGCTGCTTTCTTTTCAGTTACATCACAAATCACAGGAAATAAAAAAAACCCCTCTGTCGGGGGGGCTCCTTCCTAAGGCTCAGCCTGAATCGTGCCCATTTTCAGCCCCACAAGGGCTTGGGGCCTGCAGACCCAAGAGGACCCCAGCCATTATTTCCACATCTGAAGCGCGTTATCACTTTGCAAAGCCCTTTCTTTTGTTTCACCCAACCCTGAATTCCCCACATCATTCGGCGCAATCTCCAAGGTAATGCTTCAAGGCTCTCAAGATTGTCACAGCCACGGCCCTGTTATATCGGTATCAATATTTAAAACCAAAAAAGACCCTCTTCCTCCAACACAATCTGCATTTCCAGGTTTATCACAAACAGCTCCAAAAAAATAAAAAAGGAAAAGAGATCCACTCATGCATAAGCCAGACAGCTGACATCCATCCTGACATTTATCTCCGTGTATGAGGAGGAAAGATGAATCACTCCCATTATTAACTGGAGTTTGCCCTTGGTCAAGCTGGTAAGTGTCATAAATCAGCTGCTGGGCATCCTCAAACGCAGAGATAGGCACCCAGAGAGAGCTGGAGAGCCAGAGGGGCAGCAGCAGGCTGAATTAAACAGGCAGAGAAACACAACCGTGTCTCAGTGACATCTAAATAAAACCCCCAAGAGCTGAGCTCGAGCCATTTGCTGCACTCCGGGGTGTTGAGGAGTATTTGTAACCCTTTCAAACAATTTGTTCAACAATTAGCTGCCGCCAGCTCCTTCGCCTCAAAGAGAGGAGAGAATTCCACATTTATTAAGGTGCTCAACTCAAGATTAGCTAAAATCCTTTACCAGGAAGGCCATTTACCAAACGAAGACCATTGGTTTGGGTGGGGAGAGGTGGGCCATGCAGGAGTTTAGCCCAGATGAACTCCTGAGCATCTCTGGAAGAAGCTGGCTGAGGAGCTGTTTTACAGGCCTGCCACATTGGGCATGCTCAATTCAGACAGGGTTTGGTGGGTTGGTCTTTTTTCTTTATTTAATTACAAACCTCTTTCCAAGTCCAATCAGACTTTCCAGATAAAAGCAGCAGCGTTTAACCCAGCAGACACAGAAAGTGCTACAGGAAAAGCCACCAGCATCCATCAACCTCAACTTCCCAGGTAACCTCAGGGAAACCAACCTGCTGGTACCTTCACTTCTCCATTTAACCATCAGGATGAAGACATTAACGACACCACAGAGAGAAGGTCCGGGCAAAGGGCATCTCCAGGGGGACACACAAATAGGACACAAACTTTTTTCCACCTATTTTAGTAACAGTCAATACCTTCACACATCACAAACCCACTAGTACGGCTCAAATTCTCTAGAGAACAATGCTAGAACCTAGAGTCAGTCCTGCAAACCATAGCTCCTGGCAAAGACAGGCCACTGAGGGTTTCGTTGCTCCCCCAAAAATCCAGGAGCAGCAAAAGGCCAAGGTGGGCTTGTAAAGACACCGTCTTCCTGATGCAGATACTGCCCAAAGTTTGCTACAGTTTGGTCTGACAGTGTGGACCAAACTGGACTGTGCTCAAAGCCCTCCCATCATTTCAGGCATTTAATTTCATTTATGACTCCAAATAATCTTTTGGAACAACTTGGGACCCTGCATTTTTACTGCCTAAAAAGTATATGAGCTGAGTGAGGTCCCCACCCCAGCATAAACAGGGTTTAGGATTCACCCCAGCTCTTGGGGCTTCCAAGGGCACCTTCAGACCTTCTCCCAGGAGCCATCTGTCCTACAGGGCAGGAAGGGACAATAAATCTGCCTGTTGTGAAGGTTTCTTTCATCCCATGAAGGTTTCTTTCATCAAACCATGAAGCCAATCCACGCCACCCAACGCAGAGGCATCCTCAAAGCTTTCCCTGTCACCCTGGGAATGGGATGGCCAAAAAGCTGACTCAGCTTGTCTTCCTGGGTTCCTGGTTCAGGGTTGTGTCCTCAGAGCAAGATTACACCCAGCACAGACTGGGATACCTTAACTGGTAATCAATGCTACAACCCAGCACAGGAGATGTGCAAGGGTGGTGGGGGGAGAGCACAACAAATGGGAGAAGAGACAACCACATGGTTTGCTTTGGGAATCTTAAGAGGGAGAATGATTTGGGAGTTTCCCAGACCGTCTCAGGCTCCCTGGGTTTATAATTTTGGTACAGAAAATGAAGATTTCTTGACTCCAATGGCTGATATCCAGCCACTCCCCTTGCCAGCCTGTCCTACATCAAGCAGAGCAGCATCTCTGGCACAAAGATGAGTGTGTGTAGGGAATTTACCAATTTCTGCCTGGCTTTTAAGCCCCAGGGGACCCCACTGAAGGTTTTCCACAACCTGTGGCAGAGCCTGCAGGGATTTATAGTCTCAGTCCTGTCAATATGATCTCATTCCCTCCGAAAGGAGGAGTGTGGCCAGAAAAACCACAGCCAAAGACAACACTCATTTATTTGTTTGCAGGTGCCTGTGGTGCCAACGCTGTCCCTCCCAGGCTACCCCAGACCCACCATCGAGTCCCACACTTCATAAGGATGCCTTCAGCAGCCAAGGACAAGGCAGCCCAAAGGGTGGATGAGAAGCTCAACATGAGCCAGCAACGTGTGCTGGCAGCCCAGAAAGCCAACCCCATCCTGGGCTGCATCAAGAGAAGTGTGGCCAGCAGGTCTCAAAAGGTGATTCTACCCCTCTACTCTGTGCTCGTGAGACCCCACCTGGAGTCCTGTGTCCAGCTCTGGAGTCCTCCGCACAGGAAGGACGTGGACCTGTTGGAATGGGTCCAGCAGAGGGCCATGAAGATGATCCAAGGGATGGAGCACCTCTGCTGTGAGGACAGGCTGAGAAAGCTGGGGTTGTTCAGCCTGGAGAAGAGAAGGCTCCGGGGAGACATTAGAGCAGCTTCCAATATCTGAAGGAGCTACAGGAGAGCTGGGGAGGGACTCTTTGTCAAGAAGTGCAGGGACAGGACAAGGAGTAATGGCTTTAAATTGGAAGAGGGGAGATTTAGATTAGATACCAGAAAGAAATTCTTTGCTGTGTGGGTGGTGAGACACTGGAGCAGGGATGTGGCTGCCCCATCCCTGGAGGGGTTCAAGGCCAGGCTGGATGGGGCTTTGAGCAACCTGGTGTGGTGGGAGGTGTCCCTGCCCAGGGCAGAGGGGTTGGAACTCAATCTAAGGTCTGTTCAATCTCTAACCACTCTATGATTCTATGAATATCCACCATCCCAGCACGACACGAGCACTGCAGGTGGTGGAGCAAGAAGGTATCAACGCTGGCCAAAGGGTCCCCATGCCCTTTGCAGAGACAGGAAAGCACTCCTTGTAACAGCAGCACTACCTCCTTCCCATCCAGCTTGCCTCGTGCTAAATGAAGGAGGCAGAAGGCAATTTTTTTTCCCCAGGGGACATTTGTTTGCAACAAAGGAAGTTGGAGACAGTCAGCCCTGTAGTGTCACTCAACAGCTATGACCAACAGCCTCTTACTAATACTCACCAACACTTTTACTCCCACAGGCTTTGAAGAAAAGTTAGCATGAAAAAACCCTACCTGTTTGTCTGAGCACAGATATTCCACCCCCAAAAAGATTCAAATCCTGCCCTTCAGTCCCAGCACCGACCAGGGGAAGCTGCTCAGCATCTCCACTGGCCTACAGGACTAGTAAAGCTGAGGATATATTACTCCTTCAAATGTTTCTTAAGGATCCCTGTTAAATGCAATGGCCACGAAAGCATAAAGCAAGGGAGGAGAAAACCTTCTCATACAATCTTCAGAGTCAGCCCAAAGCACACGACCTGTTTTGTACTGATCTATTTGCAGAGGCCCTGTAATTCTCTAGAAGTGGTTTTTGTTTCCAAAACAAATGCTACACACTCTTCTTTGACCTGGAAAAGGAGAAACACTCTCCCCCCTCCTCTCCAATGCAAACAGCCAAACAGCACTGGCCTGTGTGAGCGGGAAGGGAAAGGGAGAGCCCTTCCAGCTTTCCACAGGGTTATTGCAAACGGCAGGGAGGGAGAGGGGATTTTACACATCAGGAAAAACACCCTGGTGATGCTTGTCCTTAAAGTGAACACTGCACAACAAAAGGCCCTGGGCTGCATTGTCTGTTTTAGCACTTCTCTAATGGAAAACGTGCATTATTGGGCGAGGAGGAGACTCTGGTAACAGGGAATCACTCCTGGGGGGGGGTCCGGGTGCTGGGCACCACACAAACCACCTCCATGTTTTTCTGGCCTTCACTGTGCATCATCCAGAGCCTACGGCCAAGCCAAGGACATCCCCTCATACCAGTCTCCAGGGAGTTAGAGACAGTGTATGCACCAGCTGCTTCCCTGCATCAGCAACCTGGATTTCCCATTGAAGAGGGCAGAACGTGCTGCCCACGGGCCATCGTGCAAGGAAACAGCAGGACCAGGCTGGACAAGGGCTCTTTCAAGCTCTTTCCCAAAAAAGTTGAATAATCTCATCTTTCACACGCTTATGCCTGTGCTGGTTTTGTCTTTTTTATTTTTTTTTGCAGAGCTTCCCAGTGTGAGATGTACTGGCAGGGAGGCAGCTCCAGATTGGGGAAGGTTAGTGGGGAAGGAAGGGGGGGGGTCAGGGGGAGACCAAGCCTTCTCAGCTGAATTCCCACAGGCTTTGCATTATGAAAGCCATGAGCTGCAATCAGGCAGCCTTTGAGGGTTGGCTTTAACCCCCTCCTCCCTGCATCTCAACCAACCTCCTGACACCACGCACCTCCAAACCAGCCATTTGCTTGCTTTCCACAAATATTTTCCAAAAAGTACAAGTTTCCTCCGTGCTTGCACTCGTGGGTACTGCAACCCGGCCTGCTGCTCTCAAGCCTGAAGCTTAAAGGAAAAAAAATAATATAATAATAATAATAAAATAGTGCTAGAATCCAACCCTGCACATGCCCAGGACTTGTTACTTCAAGAAATGCCATCATTGTTCTCAAGGCAGGCAGCAGGGTGAGGAACAGGCATCTGCATTGTCCACTGCCTGCCTGGAGGCTGCTAGAAACAGCACAGTTCCTGAAAGAATATCAAAAATTAAGGCACAAGGTCGCATCAAACTCACATATCCAGGATTATTTGCTGATAATCGATAGTAGATACGATGAGAACAGAGAAGAGAGGGCTGAAAATGCATCTTCCCCTCAGATTAACAGAAAAAAAACCCAAAAGGGCAATCTCCAACAGAAATTTCGAATAAATCACTTCCCTCCACTCCCTGCCTCAGCGGGTAGGAGAGCATCTCACACACACACACAGGTCCTCACACGCCTGGAGGGATGACTGTGGGGCTGGTGCCAAGGTGACAGCAGTTATCTGCCTCTGCAGAGGGTCCCTGGGCTCAGCGACTGCCCCCCAGGACCTTGCTCGCTCCAGGGAGGGAGGGCTGCAGGGCAAAGCTGGCTGGGCTGCGACCCAACGCTTCAGGAAGGCTTTGAAACTCCTTGGATAAGGAAATCAAAGTAGTCCACGGCTTGGCAGACCGGATTAGAACACTCTGGAGAGCTTGAGACAGCCTGAAGTTTGTTTAAGGTGCCCTTAGAGCTCAGCACTCCCTACACCAGTTCATTTGAAGCGCAGAGTTTCAGGCAGGAATAAGGGGAATACAAGAAGCAGGGGGGCTCTGACATGAACCCCAGCCATGCTAACCATCCTCACGGCCAGAAAACAGGGCAGACACTTGCTCAGCCTCTCTCAGGCTTTTTCTGGAAATGAACAAAAGAACAGTTGCAGAGACTGCTGCCACCCAAAGAGGTTGGAGCTCTGGGGAGAGAGACCACGCGTCACTGGAGAGCTCAGAGTCACACCAACATCTCCTTCAAGACAGGAAAGGAGAAAGCCAGCATTTCAGTTGGTAACTAACCCTAATTGCTTGACTTCACATCTTGATATCAAGCCAGCCCGCCTGGGCATGCTGGTTTTTGGAGCCTAGCCCCGCACGAGGCTGACAACCTAGCATGCAGCTCAAAGTTTTGGCTAACAGATGTGCTGAGAATATCAGCGTGCTGATTTTTTTTTTTTTTTCCCCAATGAATGAGGCCACCAGTATGTGATTTTCCATGAATGAAGCCACTAGTAGAAAAAGCCTGGGGGCAACAAGGCTGCCTGAAAACAGGCAGCAATCGCCACTCCAGCCTTACTTAGGCTGGTTCATATTTTATGAAGAATGATTCAGCTGAATCTTGTTCCTTGACGTGAGAAAAAGGGAGGAACGTGAGTGTGGGAAAGCAAGACCATGTAACACAAGCTTCTAGTATGGGGGAGATACTCCAGGGACACGCTGCAGCTCAGCAAATATGCAAGGAGGCACTATAAAAGCAAAGGAAGAGAGGAATGGAAACAATCTTCTGGGTAGACACGCTCCCAAAGCCATGGCATAGCTGGGAAGAGGAGCTTTTAGCTCCATCTCCATCCCCAGGCTTCAACTGTAGAAAGAAAAAGGCTGCCCCTCTCACTCCAACATGGGAAGACCCAGGGGCTTCCCTTCTCAACCTTGCAAGGGGTCTGGAATAAAAATACAGCTGCCTTTGCTCCCCATTAGCAGTTAATTTCCTCAATCATTTTCACAGAGGGAGAAAGAGAAAAGGCTCATGATCTAAAAGATGAAAGCAAATGAAAATAAGCCTCATAAAACCTGTACTGCCCTAAAGGAAAACTGCCCCACAACCTTCATCAGGGAATTATCAAAGGCCCCAGGCTGGTGGGGGGTTGTTTGTATTTTATAAGACAGATGCTTTAGAGAGTATAAGTCTTCAAATAGCTGAGATTCCATTCTGCTGAACCTCCAACGAGACTAGAAAAAGAAACAGCTGATCCCAGTTAGCCCAGCCTGGGGATCCAGCCCAGCCACATCAAACCAGAGGGCTGAAGCAAGGCACGGAGCCATAGGAGTGCTGATGAACCCCTTCCCAATAAGATGCCCCCCAAGCTTAATCAGCCACACGCTCACGTGGCTGCAGGAAAGAGTGGAATAAACCTTAAAAAAAATAAATCTCTCATTCATTCCCAGCAAAATAGGGTCTGGGGTAGAAGCCTGAGAACAAGAAAGGATTGGTCCTGAGAGACCAGTGTAAAAGGAGGATGTTTAGCACACGTTTGGCTTTGAGGCTGGGAGAGGGGGTACAAAACTTCCCACACTCAGAGCTCTCTTTCTTATCTTAAGGGCTTAACATAAGCTCAAGAGCAAGAAGCCTTCAGAGAAGGGGCAAAGAGTTGAAATAGCAGAGTTTTCCCCCCCCCCCCCCCCCCCGGTTAAGCCTGTCTGCAGGTAGTGGTCAGGTCCCCAGCATCGGGGGTAATATTAATTAATTTCAGTCCAGCTAGCCAATAAACCCAAGATACTCCAAAAAAAAACCCAAACCAAAGCACCCATCCTCAGTACCGTGTTGATTCAGGGAGTGGCTACGCATAAACCAACAGACACTAGCAATGAATAATTAAAACAAAAATAAAACCAACAAAAGGATCTAAGAAGAGAAATTATTCACTTGGAACTGCAACCACCCACCTTTAGTCTCTCACAACCAAGGGGTACGACCAGGAAACAAGCAAAAGTAGCTCTAGGGCACACGAATGTTGCCCCTGGCTGGTTTATCTTGTGCACACAAAAAATATGTGGTGTCCTACTCACACCCAGAGACTTGGCGACGGTGCAAGGGGCCGGATCTCTCCGTCTGGGAGAGCAGCACTCTCTGGAGCACAGCAAGGGAAGCGCAGGAGAAAGCTGAGCAGCCCTAAAAGCACTAGTAAGATTCTATTCAGTTGCTTAAGTGACTCCTGAAAAAAAAAAAAAAAAAAAAAAAAACAAAACAAAAAACCCAAAACCACCTCCAGTTCCCCCAAAGGTCTTGATTTGCGTCCTCGTTCAGGTCATACAAGCCAAACGTGCAAGAGTTTTAGCTAAATAGCCACTTGCTGAGCTCAAACTGGACTGTAAATTCCTGGTTTCTGAAGGAAAAAAGCCTGTGGGACTGATGTGAAGTGAAATTGCTCCCTGGAGGCATGTGAGTGCCACAGGGCTTGCTCTAGATCATCTGGGGCTTAAAGAAGCTGAGAGCCTGTGCTTGGTCTCGCCAGTGTCCACTTAAGATCTCAAGTAGCCAGTTTTGGTCATGACAGCAAAAGGATCCACTTCGCTCCAGCCAACTGCTGCAGAAAGAACACCTTTTGGAATAAAAAGCTTGGAATGCAAAGCAGCTCCTAGGCTTGAGGGAAAGGTGACCTTAGAAATCACAGCAACAGTCTCAGGAGGCTGCAAACAGGCTCAAGGTTCTCCCACCATCCATATCCTCCCACCAAGACTGTCACCATTCCTTCTCCTGACATCGAGGGCTGGAGAGACACCATGGACACTCCTTCTACTCCAACATTGGCATGTTGCACTGTAAATGACTTCTACACCCAAAGTCCTAAGCTTTTCACACCATGTCAGTCCACGTGAACTGCTCTGCTGTAGACTAGGGGAGGAAAGCATCCAAGCATCCATGATGAACAGGCTGGAGTTGATCTTCATTCCTGTGTTTAGGGCATGGACATGTCTCTGGGTCTGAGCTTTCTTGGGGTGCCTCATCCTGATGGGTCTTGCATCAAGGACCAAACCCTTACAGGCCAAACTCATGTTTGGCAAGCAACACACCTCCCAAGCTCCACAGGAGCAGTGCCTGCTTGCTTCAAAGGCAGATTTTTACCCTGTGTTTATACCAGCCTACAAGGCATGAAAAGGCCCAGGAGGTCACACATCCACCACTGTAATTTCAGGCAGGATCAAACAGAAAAGCAACAGCTGGGCTGAGTGAGCAAGTCCAGGTTTAATTACAAACGGTTTCGGTAATAAGCAAAGACAAGAACAAAGCTAGTGAAAAACCTCCCTTTTTCTTCCTGGCTCCTGTTCAGGCCGTGTAGAAACAGCTGCCTAGAGGAGAACCTCAAATAAGATCCACCAACATTTTCAGGACTGCTACAGAAGCACTTTGACAAGCAGCAAGGACCAACGGGCAGGTTGCAGCTGCTCACGCCAGAGTCTGGGTCTGTGCAAATATTTCCCAGCCTGTACCTCAACAGCCAGAATCACATGGGCTTGGAAGGGACCCCTGGAGATCATCTCCTCCAACCCCCTGCCAAAGCAGGGCCACCCAGAGCAGGTCCCACAGGAACCAGGTGGGGTCTGAATGTCTCCAGAGAAGGAGACTCCACCACCTCCCTGCGCAGCCTCTGCCAGGGCTCTGCCACCCTCACAGCAAAGAAGTTCCTCCTCATCTTTAGGTGGAACTTCTTACACTCAAGTTTGTGCCCATTTCCTTTTTCCTGTCCCTGGGCACCACTGAAAAAAGACCAGCCCCGTCCTCCTGACACCCTCCCTTTATGTATTTCTAAGCCTTGATCAGATCCCCCCTCAGCCTTCTCTTCTCCAGACTAAATAAAGACCCAAGTCCCTCAGGCTCTCCTCATAAGAGAGATGTTCCAGCCCCCTCATCATCTTTGTAGCCCTCTGCTGTCCCCTCTCCAGCAGTTCCCTGTCCTTCTGGAACTGGGGAGCCCAGAACTGGTCCCAGTGCTCCAGCTGGGGCCTCCCCA
>BJBW01005616.1:36991-48779 GCA_004320125.1 Scolopax mira
TCCTCAGAGCTGCTCTCCAGCAGGTCACCCCCAACCTCTCCTGTAGAGGATTTAATTTGTTTTAACATCCTCTGAATATGAAATGGTGTTGCATCATTCTCTGCACTAGTAATCCTATTTTGCAGAGATGCTCGTGGGTTGCACCTGGCCCCGGGAGAGGGCAGAAAGCAGCTCTCAGAGCTCCACAGATGCCCACCAAACTGCCTGACCTCTCCATCAGGTCACATACTTATTAGCCAAGAGCTGCTCTTGCTGCCCCCAAAAGGACTAGGAGTGTGGCAAGGATGGGAAACGGGGCCCTAAAACACACAGAAAGGTGAAAAGGTGTAGGGAGGCGAGCGGAGGGCTTTTTTTTGACTACTGGGGGTCTTCCCTATGTTTTTTGTGACGGCAAATTAGAAGGGATCAGTGGATGCCCTCATTGCATCCGAGACCTGAGAGCATCAGTGAGAGGCTCACGCAACCTCAGAGCACTATGGAAACACTGCTGGAAGAGAGAACCGACCCCAAAACCCTCCACCAAACCAACACGGGTGTCACTGGGGGACATGGTGGGAATAATGGGAAGGCTGGGAAACCATCCCATCCCTGGGAACCAAGTGCTTCTGACCTTTCTAGCAAGCCCTGCTGAGAGAACTGGGTGGGTTGTTTTGTGCTCCTGGCTTTAATTACAGCCAAGTGTTTAAGTTATTCTCCTCCAACCACCCCCGTGTCCCTCACAAGCACAAATCTAGCTTTTTATAGCATATCCGGTAGGGATGTTAAACACATTCAGGAAATGCACTTTCAGCCCCAAAACATCCCTTCCCCTGGACCAGTTTGGCTGCAAGGGTTTGTAACGTGGAGATGTGGAACCGGATGTTTGGTTTTGTGACCGCTGCTTTCCTGGATTACTTCTGTCTGTTTAGAGAAGGGAAATTAAATAAATGCAGGGCAGGCTGGCTGCATCCAGAAAAAAAAAATGCAGGTTGCTTACAAGGTGAAGAAAGAAAAGCCAGATGGAGAGGGCACTCTTAGCTGCTCAAATTCCCTACACAAAGAGCAAGGCTTCTTTAAATGTTTTTTTAAAAAAAAAAAAAAGCTGACAAAGCTCCTGGGGGCTGACAATGGCTCACAGCACAGTGGGTGTCCACAGGCACATCTAGGATCCCAAACTATATGGTTTTTTGTGCCTTCCAGTGATACCAACTGGGGCTCTCCTCTTACATACAAGAGAGAAATGCACCCTCTCCCCCTAAATTTCTATTTTAAGTAGCCAAAGGACACCAGCAAAGAATCACCAGGCTTCATCAGTCCCCAGGTGCTGCTCTGGCATGTCACAAAGGCTTGTGGCTCTTTCAGGGCTCAGACAATAGCTTGGCTCCAAGTCTAAAACCTGACCTTCATAATTTTTTTTAACATAAAGGACTCGCCTCTAGCTTTAAGAAACACATCAAGACAAATTTCTCACCTGAAAATAACCTGGTGGCTTCTTAGGAAACACCCTCCTAAGCCCAAAGGCAATCTCAGGGATGATTATCAGATGCTATCCCAAGGCAGAAGACTCCCTGGGGCGCACACACACACTGCCCAGGCTGCCCCCGACAGTCTCCCACTACACTTGATGAAAATACCACGCCGTAGCATCACTGCATAAATTTGGGATATTCTCCAGCAGGTTGTGAAAGGGACAGCACACGGGGCTGCACCACATCAGGACCTGCTGCTCTGAAGAAAGGCAAATACAAACCCAGGGTATTTTTCCCTTCCTTTCCCCACTGCCAGAGCACCTCATTTTCTGGACAAGCAACCCTCAATAGGACATCACACATCAGCAAGCTGAACCATGACCTAATTAAGCCACTTCCAAAATAACCACGCCTGGGGAAAGTTAAAGGAGTCCTTGAACTCATTATTTCTTATATTGATTTTTATTCTGTTTTTTTCCACATTTGATGTGGATTCTTCACTTCAAGTATCTGCAGCGTTAACTCAAACTGGGCTCTGGCTCTTTCTCCTGAGGGAGCATAGCTCCAGCACAAGCTGCCATGCACTTTGGCAATGACTTGGCCATCCACCTCCTCCCCTGGGCCAGTAGGTAGAGGAGGAAACATGGATCCCAGCAGAGCAAGAAGCCTGTGGGGCTTTCCCAGTGAGCCAGCAAACCCACCTGTGCTCAGAGCAGTGGGGTGTTTGCTGGTGGAACTGGAAGGCAGGTTTGAAGATGTAAGACCACGACGAGGAGCTGCCCTAACTTCAGCTGCCACCTGAACCACCTCCATGGCTGCCCAGGTTGAAGATAAAATGCCAGGCCCACTCAAGGCATGCTTTTTCCAGCACAAAACCCCATAGACAACACTTGGGATGGCCTGAACAACAGCAACAAGACCATGCTTCATTCATTCAACCCAGGGAAGGGCAGCTGTCAAGGGTCACACACACACTGTGCTTTCACTACCCCAATCAAACACCACTTTGCTGGAAAAAATGAGTGACAATTCAGCTGCAGGAACTGAATACCAGCCTATCTTGGGGAAAGGCAGCCTTCACTCACCCCAAAGAATCACTCTTCAAGCAGATGGGAAGGACAATGTATTTATTTTGATGGGTCTTGTTTCGCTGTGACCAAATTGTACACAGCTTATGTCTTGCAAATATAAATGCAAATGACTGACTTAAATGAAAATCACTGTTGGAGCACACAAGCATCTCCTCTGTCCCCAAGGAGCAGGTGACCTCCCGAGCTCCTGAGGAACCTTTGTATTTTTGACAAGCATTATCATAATCTCAAAATTAAGTCTTGCAGCTTGAACGGAAAGTGACAAATCCACATCACAATGATATTAGAGAACAAAGAGGCAAAAGCATCTCTCATTCAAACCAAAGCTTCCCCAAAGTTTATAAGAAGCCACAGCCTGGCCCGTGGTGGCTTTTTTTAGTCTAGAGAAGCACCTTTCAAAGGGACCACGGGCAACCTCAGGCATGTTCTTTGGCTACCTGCAGTTTCAGCAGGCTGCTTGAGACATTCAAAACACTGTTTCCTCACTAGGATGAATGATTTACAAGGATTGAGAAATTCGAGCCTCAACATACAAGTGAGTCACTGGGACCCACGGGTTGCTTCTCCCGCTTCCGTCCCCCTCAAATTATCACACCTTCCAGGCCTAGTCTTGCTCCCACTGAAATCCTACAGAAAATACTCATTAGCTTAAAAACCACAGAGCCTATGAAGACCTGAGTGCTGTCTTTCTCACTAAGGGTTTATACCTGGGCAGAGAAAGCACCTACTCACCCAGAGACGGTTGGAAAAGCAGCTGGAGCCGCTGACTGTCGTTTCTCTTGCTGCTTCAGAAAAGATTTAGCTTCTTTTGAGGTCGAGTCCACTTCTTTAGTTACTCTGTTGGAGGAAAAAAGGATAAAGCAGAGGGTAAGGAAGAGCCATACTCACAACAGCAAAACCAAAGATCCAGCAAGCAAAAAGAGGAAAACAGGAGTCCCCAAACCACTTGGCACCTCCAAGCTCAAGAACCTTGTTAGGATTTCATTCCAGTGACAAACCCTTTATATTCATGGCAGAAGAAAGGAAAAGAGTAGCTAATTAGAGCTGGGGGAGGAGAGGATTTTTTTTTTCCCCCCCTTCAAACAAACAGGAATGCTTATTCATTCAAACAGGCCTGTCTCACTAGCAGCTACTGAATGCTCTGCTCAGGTCACTGGGGGCAATTCCAGGCTCTTAATTGGGCTTTTGATTTCCTCATTTGTTGGTCAGTGAGGCAGCTCTTCTGCCACCCACGTCTCACAGCCCACAGCACAGGGGCTTGGCAACATCTGCAACACAAACCAGAGCACAAAAAAGCAGCTCCGGGGATGGGGAACAGGAGAGAAAGCTCTGACAAGGCAGAACGCAGAAATTTGCTCTCATTTTCATGTTCATTTTTATTTGAGGCCCTGAGGGTGCAAAATATTGAACTTAAAAAAAAAAAAAATTATAAGTCAATATGGCACCTACAGCAGGGAACGAATTACAAACATGAGAAAGAATCCCTAGAAAACCACTCAATAATTAATTGTTAGAAAACCCCAGCTACTTTAGCTCCCTTATTTACAATGACCTGCCTCCAGCATCGTGCTTTTCGCCCCCTCAGTAGCTCTTAATGAGGTTGTCCTGCTTTGCCAAGCTAATGATTTTGCTCCATTGGAGCACAAGCCTGTGAGCATCTCTGGGGTCCTGGATCTGCTGCCAGCGAGGGAGGGCAGGCTTGCCCCTGGCCCTGAGCATGTGCTGATGAGAGGTTGAAAGCTTCCTCGCTCTCAATTACAACTCAGGCTAATTGCTGTTTGACTCCTACCCACCAACCTCCATGGAGAAACCCAAACTGTAGAGTTATTTGTTGAGCCTGGAGGTAAATGCCCTGAAATCCCCCCTTGCACCCTACTAGTGCACACACGTCCCCATCCTGAGGGTGAATCAGCTCTGAAGAAGTGGTTAGGGAAGGGAAGCTGTTCTTCCTCCATCACCCTGGACTGCAAACACGGTGGAAAAAGCATGTTCAGAAATCAGAATAAATTCTTGTGCCTTTCACCTCCAGCTCAGCCTTGTTGTGCCAGTGTAGAAAGAGATTAACCCCATTTCCCCCCCCCTGCATTGTCACATGCCTTTCAAAGCGGTGGCAGTCATGTGGATAGAGACAAATCCCACGTTATGAATATTTAGAAGTGCTTGCTGATCAGATTGGTAAGGGCTGGGGTGGGAAAAGCAGTTCAGGAATGAACAAAAGCCTCGCTACAGCATTGTTGTGATGTTGGGACGTCCCAAACACACCCCCCAGTCACAGCCCTTGGCAAGGACGGTCACGTCAGGCAGCAGTGACACCCCAAAGGTTACTCTACTTCCACAAATTTCCTTCAGCAGAATAAACTCAGTGTCTTCAGGCAGAACTCCCCACAGAGCTCCCCCCAGCCACCAGTGCTGAGGTCAGATCAGGGTAATCAAGCAGCCTATTTATTTATTTTTAAGTGCAGCACCCAAAGAGCTGACCCCATCCCCTCCCCATGCGTTTCTCATGCACTCTGCAGCGCTGGCCCCCGGCATGGTCCCCCCTCCTCTTTGTCACCCCCCTGTGCTCTCCTGCCATCAGGGTCACCCCCAACGTGCAGGAAGCGCAGGAGCCACTGTGAGAAATATCAGGCCAACCCCAAGCACACAGGAATTCCAGAGGTGTGGAGTAGTAACCACACCGCCTAGAAAAAGAACCCATCTAGGCTGGGCTCCATGCAACCTCCTGGGTGAGATCCCAGCATGTTTCTGGGACTTGAAGACTCCAGGAGCAAGAGGAGGCAGGGAAAGGAAGCAGAGATCACAGAAAGCACCTCTTAGAATCATAGAATCATTCAGGTTGGAAAAGACCCTTGGGATCATCGGGTCCAACCATCAACCCTGCTCTACAAAGTTCTCCCCAACACCATATCCCCCAACACCACATCTAAACAACTCTTAAACACGTCCAGGGATGGGGACTCAACCACCTCCTTGGGCAGCCTATTCCAGTCTCTGAGCACTCTGTCAAGAATTGTTTCCTAATGTCCATTATAAACCTACCCAGTTGAAGCTATTCCATCACTAATTACCTGTGAGAAGAGACCAGCACCAACCTTTCTACAATGTCCTCTCAAGTAGTTGTAGAGAGTGATGAGGTCTCCCCTCAGCCTCTTCTCCCTCAAACTAAACAGCCCCAGCTCCTTCAATCTCTCTTCATAAGATTTATTCTCCAGGCCCTTCACCAGCTTCGTTGCCTCCTCTGCACCCGCTCCAGTACCTCTATGTCTCTCTTGTATTGAGGTGCCCAAAACCGGACATAACACTCAAGATGTGGCCTCACCAATGTTAAGTACAGGGGGACAATAACCTCCCTAGCCTTGTTTCACTAAGAGCTGACAGCCCCAGCTCAGCTCCCACAAACTAAGAGGAATCTGGCAATTAAATAGCTTACGGGATTCAGACACACATGATGGGGAGCAGGTCTTGAAAGCCCAAGGCAGAGCTAGGATCTAAATATCATGCCTCTTGGTTTTAACCTCAAGAGTACCTTCAGTCTTCTCCAAGCCAGAGACAAAACCACAGAATCACATGGGGTTGGAAGGGACCTCTGGAGATCATGTCCTTCAACCCCTCCCTGCCAAAGCAGGTCCACCCAGAGCAGGTCCCACAGGAATGTGTCCAGCCAGGCAGGGTTTGAATGTGTCCAGAGAAGGAGACTCTACCACCTCCCTGGGCAGTCTCTGCCAGGGCTCTGCCACCCTCACAGCAAAGAAGTTCCTCCTCATGTTTAGGTGCAACTTCTTATATTCAAGTTTGAGCCCGTTCCCTCTTGTCCAGTCACTCTGCACCACTGGAAGAAGACCAGCCCCATCCTCCTGACACCCTCCCTTTAAGTATTTCTAAGCCTTGATCAGATCCCCCCTCAGCCTTCTCTTCTCCAGACTAAAAAGACCTAAATCCCTCAGACTCTCCTCAGAAGGGAGATGCTCCAGGCCCATATGACATTCATCCCACCAGTTGACGTAAAGTAAGTCATGGAGCCAAGAAGCACATGAAAAAGGTCTCCAGGGACTTGCCAACCCACAGCCTGCCAGAGAGAGCACGCTGGTGGTTGGAGCAGCTCTACAAGACACACAGCTCTTGGAGAAGGAGGCTGAGCAATGCTAGAAAAGGCAAGAAAGGAGAAACCTTTACCTGCTGAGGCCCCTCAGCGTGACACGCAGGGAAGGTCTGGCACAGCCCTTTGATGACAGACATCACAGCAAAGAAATCACTTAATATCAAGGGGCACCAGAGGGGTTGCTGCTGAGGGATTACTCAGGCTTTGATACTTGCTTCCCTTGTGGTTGGGCACAGAATAGAACACTTTGCTCAATTTTTTTTGGTCCCCTTTGGCCTGCCAGCAGCTGCAGTAACATGTATTTTTCCAAGTTGTCTACTGTAGAAACTCAGTTGCCAAGCTGCAGGCAACCTGTTCCACCACCAGGCCTGCCCAGCTGGGAAACAGAACGTCAGAAACGTAATTAAAATTGACCTTTCAAGGCGATTCCATCACAAGATCCCACTGATTGCCTCATGAACTGAAACAAAAGCAGCTCTGAGGCTGGCTGCTGCTGGGCCGATGCCAGCAGCGACTCCTGCACCACTCCAACAAGAACGACAAAAGAAAGAATATTAAAAGGGATTTACAAGGTATTAATTCAGGTTATGCACATTTCAACCTTTCCCAGATCCCGGGCCAGGAAATTAAAAAAAAAAAAAAAAAATAAAAAAATCCTCTGGTCTGCGTTATTATGGGAGACAATAACTCTCCATGTAGAAACCAAAACACTTCTTGTTCTCCGTGGGGAGAGAAATAGAAGCCATTAATCCAGCTGGAAGAAATCACAGTCATTACTAAGGAAAATTACAAGACCTTTCACTTTTAAATACTTGATAAATAACTATTTGCCTGACTGTTTACTGGGATGCTATTCACACATTGTAATGCAGGAATAAACATGAAAATAAGTATATTGTCAGTAGTAAAACAAGTAGCTAGTGTCTTGCCCACTTGCAGACCCTGTAATTCACACACAAAACCACTCGCTCTCATCACTTTCCTGTAAAGATTTCATTATACTGCTATGCTATTAAATTGCATAATGAGGATTCCAAAACACAGAAGAGTTATTAATTTTTCGAGCCGTGCTGGAGCCTGGTAGCACAGATGATGCTACTGTACTAGGTACAACTGTGAAATAGAAAGGTCTTCTGTATTTTAAAGTTATTATAAGGAAAACGTGCTAGAAATTAGATCACTAAGAGCCTCTAATACTCACAGGTGTCCTCAGGAGGACCCTTCATCTCTGAAACAAGCTCAAAGTGGTACCCAAGCATTTACCCACCTAATGTTTTTTTGTGCCCAGCTGTGAGTACATCACTTCCATCTTCCACTGAAGAACTTCTCACCCTTCCCTTTACATTTCCATCACATCATCCCACTCCTGCTCCCAAGGCACAACACAACACCCACAGCCCAGGATTCACCCCAGTACCTCTCCTCTAGCACAGCTGAATCCAGACCTGTTTGCCAGGAACAGGACTAGCTTGAGGGAAGCCAAGGGTGCAGTGTGTCAGGAAAGTGGCCATCTCAGCATCAAGGAGCCCTTACAGGCGCTCATCAGCAGAGCCCCATCCTCATAAGGAGGGGAAAAGGGTCTCAGAGGCAGGATAGGGAGAGGTGGGAAAGACAAACAGCCACACCAAGAAGCCTTGCAGCCTTCTGCCCATAGCCTGCTGTGTGTTATAGCAACATTACGTACCCCCAAGTGCCAAAATCCCTCCAATTTACCCCCAGGTGGCTCAACACAACTGCACTCTCCTAACCAAAAGGCCTGAGAAAGCACATGTATTTGGGTATAAGGGGACCCGGAGCTGAGAAGACAGGATCCCTCATCCCAGCAGCACAAAGGAACCATTGCTCCTGACCTCCATGCTGAGAAAGAGAGAGGGAGAGTAGAAGCTCTAGAAAAAGCCATCTCTCTGCCTCTTGTACTCAGGACACACAGTCCTCACTTGGGAAACCTGCCCCAGTTTAGACCTCACACAATTATAGAACTTTCCACACGATCTTAATGTTGTTAACTCTGGGGAATCACAGACCAAAACGGGGGGGGGGGGAATGAGGCTAATTATGCTTTTCCAATATTCCCCATCTGTGTTTAGCCTTATTAAGTAGTCCTCCAGCCTTCTGGGATATCACTTGAGGAGCAAGCAGTACTCATAGACAGGGGGTTGTAAAAAAAAAAAACCCAAACACTAATCCCTTCTGAGCAAAGAGGAATATTTTATCTGAATGTTTTTTTGGTGGACTCAGCTTGAGCTGCCACGTTCTGGGTGTCATCCCCAGAGATGCTCGAGCCTGCAAGATCCTGAAGCCACAGGAGCACAGACATTCAGTGCCTTCCAGGAGAGGATTAAGTCCTCACACAACTGACCCTCCAGGCCACATCTGCCTGCACACACTGGGTATTTATTTATTTTATGTTGGATTACCTGGTGTAAAGCAAACGGAGCTAAAACTAACAGGTCCCCATCACTCTTCTAAAATTTCAAAAGCAAAACATTGGTTTCCCCCCTTTCAAAGGAAAAACAACATTCTCCAAACCAGGTGGGAGAAGCTGTTCCCTGGGAAACTGAGCCTATTCCCTGAAGCAACACAGACAAGACCAGGCTGGAGCAACTGATAATTCTGTGGGCTGCCTCTCTACATGGAAGCTGCTGGCTGAGTTTTAAAAAGAAACAAATCTGATCAGAGCTCTCCCGGAGCCAGGCAAGGGCTGAGCTGCCTGCCTGGTGCTGCTCCTCTCCAACTGTCTTGCCCAAGCTGTATCTCAAACCAATTCACCTGAAAACAAGCAGAGATGAGTGGTATTTTAACATCATCATGCAGAAAAAGTACTTTTTGACATCCACGTCCTAACTACGACTGATTTTTCCAACATCTCCTGTATGACAAAGACTCTGTGACAGATGTAAAGAAAACACATGGACAGTGGTGCCACCTGAGATGCTGACCAAGCTGTCAGGCCCCTCCAGGACTTTCTCCAAATCCAAAGGGAAGTAACACTCCAGTTCCCGAGCTCCCACCGGGGCTTACAACAGGTAGAGCACATCCAACATTGCTCTCTGGAGTCACTCACCCACAGCCAGGGAACAAGGCTTCACCTCCCCATGAACTGCAGCTTCATCCAACCCCAGTTTTAAGGTTGGATCTCCAAGCATCGGGTCTCCGCTTGCTTCTTTGAATAACTATTCCCTTAGCCAGCCCCAAATCCCAACGTGCAGTTTGCATTTCGGTCTTTGAGGCATCCTGTTGTTTTTATTTGTACTTCCTAAAAGGATTAGCTTCAAATTATGGAACCTTCCAAGTTAAACAACCCAGGTGAGCAGATCGTGTGAGTGTGACAGTCCTCTGACCCCGATAACCACGACTTGAAAACATCCCGAAAGCAAGACAGACCCCTGCAACCCCCAAACTCCTGCAAAGCCACCCAATATTCACATTACAGGTCTCTTCTCCTGCCAATGCAAGGAGTATTGTAGGTTCCCAAGAGCTGGGGTTCAAAATTCACTTACAGCTATGAACGCCAGACATGAAGGTTCCACAGAGCTCAACAGGAGCCAACACGTATTACAAAGGAAAAGCATCCCCACGGGGAAAAGGCCAGGCTGAGCTTGACTGGGTTTGTAATGTGTTAATGAGATAGTAAGGCAGAGAACAGCTTGGCCTTCCCTTCAGGCTAACACAGAAACCCTCCTGCTTCAGAATCTCTTAGTTACAGAAAAAACAAAAATAAAAAAAATATAAAACTCCATCTCACCAGCCAGCAAAAGCCCCTGCCGGAGCCTGGAGCTGTCAGGAATGAGGCAGAAGCTTGGAATTGAGGGAAATGTGGCAAGCAGCAAAATGCTGGGACTGGATGTGAAGTCCCTGTGATGAAGGCATGAACAGAGGGATGAAAGAAAGCCCTTACGAACAGCAAAAGAGCCCCTTCGAGGCCTGAATTAGGTCACGAAGCACCTTCTACTTCCAGATTTTTAGAAGTCAGGAAATTGTCTGAGTATCACATACAGAAACGACTCCCTCACCCACTGGGGAAGGGTGGGATTTTTACTGAAGTATTTCCACGCTACACACACCACGGGCAGAAACTTGGAAGAACTTAGAAGTGAGAGAATGCAGTGGGTCACCCAGTTCTCCCAAAGCTGATGCAGCACCCAAACACCACAGGTTTGAAAGCCCTACAAGTGCCCAAGTTAATCCGGAGGGCAAAACCATCATTTTGGAGATGCTCCCACCTTGGGAGATCCCAGCTGAGCCATCTTTTTCATCCCACTGGTCACCAGCCAAACTGCAGAAATAAACCAGCACACATCAATGCTTTCCTTAAAAGCATCAAGCCGTATCAGAAGCGTAAGATGACTTTTGGGGGGCACATCTGCTCGGTCATTTTGGGATTTCCAAAAGCGTGGTAGGATAAAGGAAGAAGACAAGGAGCCAGCACGTCGGTGAACGCAATAGTGCCCTGGACAAAGCTGGCACTACCCTGGAACACCTCACAAGTCACAGTCCCTTCAAGCTTTAGTTTCCCCATCCAAGCAGAAGCCTCGTTTGGGCATATCCTAATGAAAATCCCAAACAGGAGCCGTTCATTAGGCCATTCCCCTTCTCAAAGCACATTAAGCAGAGCGTAACACGATTTACTTTAGAAGCAAGTGTTCTGGGCTTGGAGTTCTGGCTGGGTTTCTCCCCCTGTTTATGGAAGTTTTAATTTCTGCAGCTGCCTTTGAGGAAGGCAAATGCCTAATGAGCGAACCAGCAGCACACAACGTGGCTCCTGCTCGCTCTTAATGACCTCAGCTCTGGGCCACCGTCGTGCCATTCGGCACCGTACGACGTGAGGATTCCCCCAAGGAAATTCTGAAGCAGGGGGGGAACAGATGGACACAGAGGAAAGGTTATCCAAACGTAGCCCCCAGACCCTTTCATTCCTAGGCATCTTTTGAAAGGTAACATATTTTCACTTAGCAGCTTCAAAAATAAATAAATAAATACTTAAATCAATAGCCTTTTTTTTTTTTTTTTAATTGGAAAAAGCCAATATAAACTGGGCACATTGATATTCCATGTAATTCTCGGAGGTTTGATCTGTCTTATGGTCTCAAGGCATCATCCCCAGGCTCCTAGCACTCAGATTAAATTGCTGGAAAACCCTTAAAAGCCAA
>BJBW01005617.1:0-59161 GCA_004320125.1 Scolopax mira
TGTCCCTGTGACTGCAGGGGGGTCAGACTAGATGCCCTTAGGAGGTCCCTTCCGGCCCAGATGACTCTGATTCTATGAGGTGCTCTAAAGGGCCCCAGAGGCATTTTGGACATCTTGATGTTAAATTGTGAAGTTTTCCTGTGAGGTATTTAGGGGACTGAGGCAATATATGACAGGGCCTTGTAATATGGCACAAAAATATTGCGAAGCTGTCACCCACATTCTCAAAGCCACTGGCTTTCTGCTACAAAAGGAAAAGAACTATAATCCTCTGTGATGTCTCCTGCTCCCACCTGACCAAGGAAGCAGGACAGCAAAGCAAAAAATCAAGTTCCTCCCCCAGGGTGACCACACAGAATGTCCTTCTTTTCTAAAGACTACATTCCTGCATCATTTCTCTATGTCTGAATCTTACATGCAACAGCTCATACTGCCCAGCTGAGAGAGAAAGCAAGGAGTCTGTATACTTTGAGCCTGCATTCTCTTACACTTACCTGGCAATACGCAGGATAGACCTGGCAGCACTTGGCTTTGTCAAGGAGTCACCTCTTTGGGGCAGCTACTGCTCAAGTGCAGCTGCACACACCTTTTTATACCACTACTCTGATCTAAGGGGCTGCAAGGAGGCTACAAACTCACCTATGTAGTTTCAGTTATTTTATTTGCAGCAGGACCTAGCTGCCAGGACCTCTTTGTGCTGCATGCCAGGCTTACACAAAGTAGCTGTTTCACCTTAGTCCAACACATCCTTAATGCTCCAGCAGCTCCTCAAGTGGCAGATCTCAGGGGTTCTGGCCATCTTCTCACCACATCTTCCTTCCCTTCCACAGTTACACCTTCTTTATCTTTTCCTCCTCACACTCTTTTCCACCTTCTCATCCGGGCAAGCAGGTAAACTCGGAGGACAAAATGTTCTCCGTGCAATTCTACAGTCACTTCATCTCTATTATTTTTTTTCTTCCACCTTCCCTAGAAAAAGGAGCCAGTGGCACTAGCGAAGAAAACCAACAACACCTACAACATTGTTGGCACCACCTATGCCCTCAACATTGCCAAGGACCCTGGCCTGCCCACCATCTCCAAGAGTGCAGCTGCCACTGCTACTGCCACCAACGTACCCCCCAAGATGCCCCGCCTAGAGGAGAAGCTCCCAGAGAGTAAGAAGACATACAACAGTGTCAGCAAGGTAGACAAGATGTCCCGCATTGTCTTTCCAGTCCTCTTTGCCATTTTCAACTTAGTCTACTGGGCCACATACGTAAACCGGGAGTCAGCTATCAAGGGAATGATCCCCAAACAATAAAACCGGTCACACAAACCTTCCATCAGCAAGCACCATCCAGGCAGGAATTCGCCAGGGCTTTCTTCTTTCCTGTTTTGTTTAATTAGTATTGTTCATTTGTTATTATTATTATTACTATTAGATTGTTTTTTTATGATGTAAACAAAGCTGTGATTTTAATTTAATCCTATATATTTTAGTTTTGTTTTACTTTGTTTCTGATGATGAAAGGAAAAAAAAAGAAGGATCATAACAAGTTGTGCCTCTAACATTGTGAGTCTGGTGTCCACCACCTGTCCAAGTCACCCTGTGCTTCCATCTCTCCTCCTCCACCTCCTGCAGTTCCCATGGTCTGCATGCCATTCTCATTCCATGCTCTGCTCTGCTGGGGGCTGCTACTGCAGTCCACCCCCCTCCTCCTCTCCTGCAATGGGCTGCCCTACCATGGTGGGTACTCCTGGTGGCCTGGGCTCAAGGATGTGGACGTCTCCAGAGTCAGGCAGGTAGGCAGGCTGCTCTTCAGTGCCTAGTGCTTTATGCTAGGTGGTACCCTGGGGCTGTGGATGAAGGTGAGATGGTCTGTTGAGGGAGCAGTCTGGCATGGGCCAGCTTGTAGCCTAGTGCTAGCTGGGGGCAAACCCAACACTGCTGTGGGGTGAAGCCATTGCAGGAGTGGAACAGGGTCGCAGCATCTTGTTGGTATCCACAGGGCTTCTTCCTCTCTGTCTTCACCTAACCCAGCTTCTGCTTTCCTCCATGTCTCTCTCCAAGAACAGGTGAGATAGGTCTTGTCTGTCTGCCAGTCTGAACTCTTGAGGCAACTAATGTTAGAGAGTTGTGTGGTTCCTAACGGAGAAATAATTTTTCTTATGGTCAGTCAGGAAGTCAAGATGCCTTGGAGGAGAATAGCAGCTGTGAGGCCACATGTATTCAATACCAGGACTGGAAGCCATAGAGTTCGTGTACAGATGGGTGGTTTATCACTTTCTCTTAGCCCCATCCACTTATCCTTCTCTGTCCCAGTTCTTTCTTCCAGTTCTGCATTCATCTTGCTTTGGCTACTCAGCAGCCCCCAGTGCTATTTCAAATGCTGATGGGTGGATTTAGGTAGAGAAGTTCCTGCCTCTCAGGTGAGACACACTGATGGAGAGGAGCACAGCCCGGGGAAGTCCAGCTTATGGCACATCTTGCTCTGGTTCACCAGAGCAGCAGGGATGTTGACGCAGGCTGTTTCCCCTGGGACACACGAGGATCCACTCTGCCACCCGTGGGGATGAGTCAGAGGACAGTTGGTCCCCAGGTACCTCCCTGCCCCTGCTGAACAGATGCAGCTGAGCACCATGAAGGAACAGCAGAAAGGGCTCTTTGAAACAGCAGGGTGATACCACTGTCCCAGAGAGCCCTGTGAGCCAGGTGCCATCCCACAAAGCCATTGAGATAAGACCCAACTCCTGCATGCTCTTCCAAAGAAAGCCCTCCAGTGCCTTGGAGAGAGGTGCTTTTTCCCTTCCTGGCCACCACAGTAAAAGACTCAAACCAGTGGTTGTCCACTTACCAGAAGCAGCATAAGATGGTGGCATCCAAGCTATCTGTCCCTGCTTCCTGGCACCTGAGCCCATGGACACACTGTCCTGCTACAAGGAAGGACATCCTGTGCCTGGTGAGTTCTTGTCCCCAGCCTGCCAGCAGCCCTGCTCCCAGGGCAGGATGCACCCCCTTTCCTGAGCCTTCCTCTGACCCTCCGTCTCCCCGCCACGAGCTGCTCCCAGCATGTTTCGGGTGCATGCACTCAACTAATGCCCCAGCACCCCAAAGGTGACATCGTCAGCATTGCTTTGAGCCACTGTGCCAAGCTCAGTTCCCCTCCTCCCCATGCAGGATCGGGGCTGAGCACAAGGCAGCCCCACCTGGAATATCCATGGGGACAGCGGGATGAAGTGGTGAAGGCCAGGGCAGTTTGTCCTGCAGTGTGGCTGGCATTGGTCCTGCCTGTCCCTTACCAATTTTTGTGGCTCAACAGCGGTGCTGTCGCTCCCCCTGCCTACAGCTGTGGTGAGGAGAGGAGCTCAGAGACATTTAGCTCAGCTTCCAGTGTGTTCAGTCCGCTGGCGTGTCCACACCATCAGGGAGCATCGGGCAAGAGGTGGAAAACTGCTCCCGGCCCCAAGACGATGCTAAGGAAACCAGCTCTCTCCCCATCCTTCCCCCTGTCCCCACAACACCCTCACCCCAAACCACCCATGACATTTCTACAGTGCCTTTCATCCCTGAGGGCTCCCCACTGGGTGTTGGGGAGGGGAAAGCCCAGCAGCTTTCCCAGTATGGGGTTGGAAGGAGGAGTAGAGGGAGGGTACACCATCCCCAGCTCTTATGCTGGGCAGGGGGGGGGAAAAATCCTGGCTGCTTTTGCACCTGGGGCATCCGGTTCCTCCTGGCACTGCTGCTGCAGCCACCCTGCTCTGACAGCCTGGCCACCCCAGCCCTGCCCCCCCACGGCACCGAGACCCCCACTGTGCTTCCTGACCCCCAGCACTGTTCCCTCCAGCAGGGCTGCCAACCTTCTGCTCCCTGGGCTTTCCAGCGGGACATGCCACATTGACTGGCCGTGAGGATGTGTGTTTTGGAAACTACTTGGATGTCATTTTCTTCAATAAGCTAGATGCCTCATCAAACATTCATGTCACTATAATACTCAGGCCTAAGTGAGTGGAATAGAAACCCTATAAAAAGCAAAACAAACACAATAAAATGGTAACAAAGAGTATATTGTGTTTACTAACAGAATTACATCAAAGGCAAGTTTAAATATGGGTTCCAGTGACTTAGCTGACTCAAGCTGGCCCTGGCGCAGAGGTGATCTCCTCTGCTAGACTGAGCATTCCCCAAAATCTCCTCTAACCTGAGGGGCACGTCCTCCTGCACCTCACCTCACTAGAGTGTCTGTGTGCCTGTGTCTGTTGGTGCCTGCTTCGCAGCGCTCTCTGTAAAATGTCAGGTCTTACCATTGACTTCTCAGCAGCCTGAGAACCTGCAGGTGCTGCCTGTGCTGCCCACCCGGGGCCACCCAGCCTCAGCGCCACAGGGTGATGCTCAAGGTGCTGGGGCTGGACCTCTCTGTGGTGCCGGGGGCAGCATCCGAGCCTTCTCCCTTCCTGCAGGTGATCCAATCTGTCTCACCTCGGGGTGACTCTCCTGCCTGTCTCTTCCCCCAGCCCTTGCCTCCCTGCGACGCTGAGACTTGTCACTCCCCGGGATGCAACCCACCAATCTGGCTTGCCAGTGACACCCGTCTGCTGGCTTGTCTTTGCTCATCCTGACTCCAAAAATTTTGCTCTCTGCCTGATAAAAGGCTGCCTCCCTGGATCTGTGTTAGCGCGCCTTGAAAGCCAAGTCTATTCCCACCAAAGCCTGGCACTGGCTCCGAGTCTTTTCGCCAGCTGGAAGCAGAAATGCCGGCATCCTTTGGTTAAAGACAACAAACCAAACAGGATTTGTAGTTTGGCTTCCAAGCAGGGAAGCATTTCGGGAAGATAGTTATAAATAAGTGGTTTAACGTCTCCTGCCAGCAGACATCACAGAAGAAGATAATGTTCTTTTTTTAAAAATCTGTCAGTGGCTCAAATTGGGATGTTTCCTTCCCAGCTAACATGAGTCTGCTGATTGGGGCTTCTTCTAAGGGCGGGCTGGGCCAGAACTAACCTAGCGTCAGTTACTGGGGTTTACTCCTTGCTATGATGGTATTTAAGGGCTCCATTTTTATAATGGCCCTGTATGAACCAGGTGTATGAACCAGAACAGGTCTGTACATGGCCACTGGTGGTCCAATCCACAGTTGTGCAGAGTGGGCACTTCATTCGCAGTGAGCCTCACTACTCCCATATTTCTTTTCTTCTGGCAAGGCCCAAAGCCTCCTTGACCTTATGAGAGTCTCCTGAGCAGGTATTAGAAGTCTTTGAGGGTGATAAAAATGATCTGTTCAGCCTGCGCTTCTGGTTTATACCTTGTGCCACCTGGGACACACACAGCGTGGTCCAAGCCTGCAGTTGCATTCCTCTGGAAAATGTCAGAGAGACATTTTGGTGCTGGCAGCTTGTCTCTTCCCTCTGAAACCCCACATGGGCAAAAGCAGTGTGGCTTTCGAGAGCTCTGCACCCTGGGGGACTTAGGGGACTGTTTGGCTGAGGTCCTGCAAGCGGGCAGGGGAGGCAGTGTGGTGTCTGCAAGCGCTGTGTTTGTGCTGTGACGTTCCTGCAAAGTGACACGGGAGGGTTTGGGGGAGAAGTGGTCCCTCGATACCACCTGTTTTTCTAAAGTTACCTCCATACAATGTCTAAAAGGCGTCTTGAACATCACTGAGCAGGACTGTGACACCTGAGACAGAGCTTCCTGGTTCTCCTCAGTACCCTGACCTCAATATAAGCAAAGCTGGCTTCGCCACCCCCTAGGTTTTACAGGCAAGTGCTGCAGCCAACACAGCTCACCCCTGTCCCAATACCCACCAGCTCGGTGGCACTGGCAGGGTCCTAGTTCCTTTGCTATAGGACATCCCCTGTGCAAGCAGACCCCATGCTTGCTGTTCCCAGACATGACCCATGCGTGCAGACAAGGTCATGACCAGCTTGTTTCTGCAAGCTTATCCCATGGACACAAGGAGCATTCATTTCTCATCTGCTGCTGATTCCCTCTGTCCGTATCTTGGATTCGTTTCAGCCATCCCTTGGGGACGATTGTAGGGTTGCATCACATACCAGAAAGAGGTTTCTCTTGCTCCAGATCACCTCACACAGGAAGATCCTCTGTTCTGCTAAGAACTGATGCTTTCAGAGGTGGGGAGCTGTTGCCTCTCCCAAAGGTGCTGTAGAAATGTCCTCTTTGCAGTTGCCGGAGGAACAGAGCAGTTAAACACACATTGGTGTTAAAGAAAGACAAGTGGCTACTGGGGACAGGAACTGCACTCCCCCAGCTTGCCAGGGCAAGCCATAAGCAAAAGAGCACCAGACACCTCCCAATGGTCTCACTTGAGGAACAGTTTGTCAGGGACATGTTAGGGCCCCTTCCATGTTCTTGGTCCTGGGGGTGGTGGAGAGCTGGCCTGGGATTGTGGGGCTGGACCACCACAGCATGCAATGTATGGCCAGCCCTCCTTGCTCCAGGCCTTTGTCCACAAATTGTATAGCTCTCTGGGGCCACACTTCAACCCAGCCCATCTCTGTGGATTTTATGAACTGGAGAGAAGCAACATTTTACTGACTCCTTGGCATCTATTATGGGTGGGGAGGGTTCAGCCTGGGAGAGGGGCACATTCATAAAAACATAAATGCTCTATTAATGTCAAAATAGTGAGGAAAAAAACCCACAAACAATTCACCAACCCTCTCGCCATATCAAGCTAAACTACTCCTGAAGGCATTTTTGGTGCCACAGCACAGATGAGATTGATGGCTTCCAGGTATATTTACTGTTTGACCTTGTTATTGTTCAGTCAGCCAAAGTTTTTTACATATATATATGCGTGTATGCATGTGTATATTTATGCTCACAAAGTCTTTATATCTAAAAGTCAAACCTCTTTCTCTTTGAAAGAGAAAATGGCCACTTTCAATTATTTCACTTCCCTCTCATTCTCTTTGCTAAATCATCTGGAAGGAGGCGCATCCCTCTCTGCTGGTGCTCAGATGTCTGTGGGAGCATAGAGAACAAATGGAGCAAGGGAGAAGAGCTTCTCTCCATGCTGGGATCTTGGTGCAGGCTTGCTGCCTGGACCAAGGTCCCTGCTGGCCAGCACCTTCCAGAAGACATAGTCCCAGATGTCACAGCTTTTCCAACACAGCTCTTGTCCTGCCCTGGACACTAGGATGTTCCCAGGAAGGCAGCATGGCAGCTGAATGCCATAAGCAATTAGTCCTCATTGCACAGCCAAGGAACACATAGCTGAGCATTGCAAAGGGTTGTGAGGTCTCCACCCTGACACTGCTTCAGGTGGGAACATAAAACCTAGTGGGATCCATTCCAGCTGTCCCTGGCCAGAGGAACACAACAGGTAGGGGCTGAGCTTCGGCTTGGGCTCTTCTGCAAAGCAAAGGGAAGTTGCTGGCACTTGGCCACTGCTTGCTGCTCATCCAGGTGGGATGTGCTGGTCTATTGCTATATGCTCATTGTAGGAGGGGACAGCAAAAGCTGAGGCTTTTGCTGCTGCTGTCCTGGACCTGCACCTTATCTCACCTCAGCACAGCCAGGACCAAAGATAGATGCTGGGCAGCCCCATGAGTGGTGGGGCCACAGTGAGTGAGTGGTGAGCAGTCCCCAGCAATGGTACCCAGCCTCAGCTCCCTTAATGTCACCCCTTCATCTCCCCCCATCTTAGAGGAAACATTTAGGCAGTGACCTTGCAACTGCACTCATAGCTCCTATATTCCCTACTCTGCTGTTGGAGAAAGGCTCTCCCAGTCAGCAGTGATCGCCACCTGTGCCTTGTGTCCCAACCATGAAAATGAAGGATGTCACCACCCATAAGCAAACAACATCAGTTCTCTTTCTGGGTCTGTTCCTGCTTCCCACCATGGGAATCTGTGCTGTTTGAAACAGCAGAGAGCCTTGGATTAGTCCTAACGTTTAACCTGTCATCCTTCACCACAAGGGGAAGTTCTTGAAGCTTTAGGACAAAATACGATGTTCTAGCTACTCTTTCCTCTTCCCCACTGTCCTAGTCCCTACCAGTGCAGATCTCTTCTGTACACAGCTTTGACGATCCCGTCTGCCTAGAGAGGGAAGCCTGGTCCTGGGTTTGCTACGTGAACCAGGATGCTCCCGTAGTCTTGGAAATCTCTTGGCTCTTCTCTCTCTTGTGAGAAGAATGCTGCTGGAAGGTCTTGTCAACTTGGTAAGTCCATTGGGTCATACTGTGCTGCTAGCAGGACTCTGTTTCCCCTGAAAACTCTGTTGATTCTTCGTGTCTTTTTGCAGGGCACCTATCAAATGTTATGGCAACCATGCATTGAACAATTAGATTTTTGCAGCCACAAAAAAGTAGGGGCAGAGTTGGGAAACCTGAACCATTGCCACATTGCCTTTGCCAGGCTGTATTTAGAGTTGTTGGTTGTCACAAGGGAGTTTCTCAGCCTGCCAAAACTAGTCAGGTGGCCACAAATGTCCATCAACTAGATTTTCACTGTCAACTGACTTGGGGATAGCGGCAGGTGAACGTCCCATCTGAAGGTGAGGGCATTTGCTGCTGCTTTAGCTGCAGCCATGGTGCCCAGGGTAGGGAGGGTTGCATTAGCATTGCACTAGGGCAGCCCATCACAGGAAAGAGCACAGCGCAACAAATTGCCAGAGAATACACTCATTTTCACTGCCTCAGGTTCAGTCTGTGCCCCGGTATGTCTTCTGCTTTGTTTTCCATCTTGTGAGACTCTCTTTACTCTGCTATGAGAAAGAATCTAGCTGGCAGCAGTTTAATGCATGACAATCCTCTTATTACAGCTGTAAATAATTAACAACTAGGAAAAAAATGCATTTTTTTTACATTTTTTGTTGACTTGATTTTCTCTATTGACTAGCTGGTAGCCACTTTCTTAAGGGATTTCTCATGGAAACTGTGACCTTCTCTCTCTGTTTCTCTCTCTCTTTCTGAGATTTGTGTCTCAAATGCTTTTTGGTGCAATGTTCAATGCCTGTTTGTATTTTTGAATTGTATTTTTCAACCTTTGCTGGAAAAAAAAAAGGCCCATTCTAATTGGCGGGATTTTGAGTCCTGCAATTTTTTTCAGCTCTTAGCTTTTTCAATAAGTTAAAGCAACAGAAAAATGTCTCAAAAAATTACAGTGAAGTTCTGAAGAGAGATTAGAGGACATCAGAAACAAGAACCACGTGAATAAGATCAGCAAGCTGAGTGGAGGAGGACTCTTCTAACCACCTACTAACTTTCTGATCTAATACACAAGGCGGGACTAGACCTCTTCACTGAATTAAATCACTCCGCTTTTCCAATCTACCCACTCTCTCAACTCTGATCAAAACAAATAAAAATTCATATTTTAAAAAAAACAACACTGTGTTGTTGTTTTTTCCATGGTCTGTTTCTCAAAACAAAATTATGTTGCCATACAAAGGGATGGGGAGCCCAGGAAGCCAGTTCCTTCAGCCAGGCTACCTGCACATCTGGAGACTTTGTCATGATGATGAGTAGACAAGTTACCCATGAAAAAATAAATATTCCAGGGGAAAATAAAAGAGCTTGAAAATATTCCATGTTTCTTATCGTGTAATGATTGAAATACTTTACCTTCCAAAGGCAGAGGAGCAGAGGGCACAAGGTACGTTCAAGGCAGATTCGCTGGGGAGTTTGGGAACCAATTGGGATGGTGGTGGTGTGATAGGTGGCCAAGAAGGAGACCTTAGGGTGTTCTCTTTCCCTGCACTGTGTGGCCCATATCTTGACATTTCTCTATGTACAACATGAATTGAGCTCTCTGCTGTTCTAAGGGCAACCAGAAGAGGCTGTCGCCAAGACCCTGGTTTATCTAGCCCACAACACACACTTCCCCAGCACAATTGCACCTTAAAGAGACCCTAGTGGGGAGAAGGACACGTAGGCCCTTTGGCCCTTGTCTACCCAAACAGCTTCCAGGCATGACTTGGGATTTACCATGGTCCAGAGACCTTTGCTGCAGGGAGTGTTTGTGGTGGCTAGAATCTCCTGTTCTTGGAGATTTAATAGCACGTAGCTGGCCGTGCCATGTCACTGGAACATTATGATGTATGTCCAGGTGACTGTGGGGTCTGCCTGGGAGGAAGTTCAAGGTGTAGGGGCTTCATTTGGACACTTCATTGCATCTCCTTGGATACACGAGAAGTTATATTTAGCAACGAACAGAAAGAAGGATTTTTCTTACTGGGTAGGAAGATCTGAAATGAAGTAAATCTCTTCAAATGCAAAAGCAGAAAAAAAAATCATCTGCAAGAAATGCTGAAGTTCTTCCTATTGCACTGAATTTGAAACTTCCTGTGTTCCCCTGTGATTGTTTTCCCTGCATTTTGGGCTACTTTTTAGTTAAAAATATTGATGATTTTACCAAATCCCGCATATTCAATTCCCTCCTCCATTACCACTGGGAAATAACAGGAGAAGCCAATAACTCCAGTGACATCATCAGTTGTTTTCCACGCATGAAGAAGGAACGAAACTCCCTCCCCCCACCCCTTCCCCTGATACACTGAGCACCATCTGGATGCTGCACCAGGGACTTGCTGGCAGGACAATATCTCCAAACATATTGCAACCTTGAACGAAAAAGTTATGCATTGGAATTTGCTGCATTCAGCTGAATCCTCCTTCTTGCTTGGAGATTCGGATGACGAAAAGGCTCAGGAGCACCGGAGCTCACAGCTGCTGTGGCAGATGGATAGATACCACGGGTCCTAGCAGTACAGGCTGTATACTTATGTCTTCCCAAGGAAGGAGCATTGCTGTGACCTCGGCAGAGGCAGGCAAGGAAGGAGCCCACCACTGTTTTTAAACCATAAAAGCTGGAACCCACAGTTTTCACCCTTTTCCCCGCTCTCCCCCTCTTCCCCTCCCCAGCCTGAGTCCCTCCTCAATCAAAACTGCACAGGGTTGATCCCAGCCTGAAAAGATCTTCCTGACTCAGAAGACAAAAATAAACAGCGATGTGAAAAGCTTCCCTGCATTATCACTTCTCTATTTGAACCTGGAACAAGGGCCCTGAAGAGGAACAGAGTGTAATTGCAGTGTCCACAGAAAAGAAATACTAATGAAAACAGGCAGAGCCAGGAGAATTGGTGGAGAAGAGGCATAGCTGAGCAAGTATTTATTACCCCGGCACTTAGAGCTCAGGCTGACAGGTGTCTTTGGAATGCAATAGCTGGGTTTTATTATTAGATGCTTATACCACAGCAGGGCTCGGGGCAGGAGGAACCATTGATGTGTGGCTTCTGAGGTGCCAGATGCTGGGGAGTGGATAAATGTGTCCCTTATGCCAGGCTGTAACGTGGCTGGTGGGGATGGCTCAGCCCCACAGCACCGTGAAGAAAAGGGTGCCCTGGTGTGCTGTGGTCATCTTCTGGCTTCAAATGGTAGCTGTTCCAGAAACAACTCCTGTGAACCACCTCTTCATGAGGTGGAATGAGTGCCCCAAAGCCAGCTCAAAGTGAGCCTTCATGAGTTTGGGTGAATTCATCAGGAACCCCAGCATCAAGGTAGGGTCCCCTCTGTGGGGAAGAGGAATCCTTCTCTGGTTCCTTCACTCTGTAAGAGAAGTAGGTCCAATGATGCACAACTCCTGTTCATGGGACTCTTCCCGGGACCATCTCCATTCTGGCTGCCTTGTAAGCAAATAGTGCATTCTTCTGCAAAGCGCAGTTCCTCCGGACCGAACTCATCCGTCAACACCTTGTCAGCAGGAACATGATTTTGGACTTTGCAGTCACCCTGCTCCCTGAAGAATACCTTTGCCTGGCAGATTTGTGGCTTGCTGGGACTCATTCTTCCCTAAGCTTTCATGCATTGGCAGGCTGGGGGCTGCAGGAGCCTCATGGGGGATCCCAGGCTTCTCTACCACAAGCGCACGCACTCACTGCAGTTAGAGGTGGGAAAAAGTGGCTGTGACTTCCCTCCTGCCCCCACCACCTTCCCTTTTCACACTTGGCAGGGGGGTGATGTGTTAACAGTAGCCAGAGCCCCAAGGTGGGCTGCTTCCCAGCACGGACTCGCTCAGCAACTTCTGTGGATCCTCAGTGTGCTTCATGGGGATGGAGGTGTCCTCTTCTCCTCTACCCCTAAGCAGGCAGCAAGCAATGGGCTGGGGAGGGGCCTTGGCGATGTGTCTGGAGGGATGTGTGTGGTTGTCAACCACGGCACAGCTCCTTCACCCCACAGCAGCAGGGAATGCCTCCCTACGCCCCCAGGTCAGGGGAAGAAGGAGAAGGAACCTTCTCCAACCCTGCTCTGACCCCAGGGCAGGGGAGACATCTCCAGTGTGAGAACCATAGGGCTCCTCGGGTCTCATTCTTGGACTCAAGTGGTTGTCTACCCCTCGTATTGCTGTGGTTCCTGCTCCAGGGGAGGAGTATCACATGGGATTCAGATGCACCCCTACACCTGAGGCTCTGATGGGAGTTTTGTAGTGGGGGTGTGGAAGACACAGCCTTAGGACTCAGGTGGGACAGGGGAGTCAGACAGCCCAGGGACAATAAGGACCCTGGGCTGAACGGGGCTGCACCACCCCCATCTCCACAGCCACCCTTTTGGCCACCAGAGAGAAAACGTCTCCAAAACCCAGCACTGGCTGTTTTTCTTCAGACGGGGAGAGGTGTAGGAGCCTGCTGGGCATCGGGCATTTTATAAAAGTACTTTGGGATCCCTGCTAAATAGCAATCTAGGAATCAACAGCAGAGGTTTCAGCAGAGGTGGCATTGCGGTCCTCATAGTCTAAGGACCTAAGTGAGGCAAGGTTGGTAGGAAAAAGCAATATTTTTTTATTACATAGATAAACACAGCTGGGGAAAAGAAGCCAAGCTTTCAGGCCTACAAACGCTCCTTCAGATGTGTTGCTATAAGCTTCAGGCTTAAGGCTGGGAAGGACTGACCTGGGCTAGCTTCCTTAATGAGGCAATCAGAAAGAAAAGGCTCCTGGCTCCTACGCAGAGTGGCAAGTTGCTTATAAGGGGAAAAGTAGTTCTTGGGCTTTTGTGAAGAATGGGTGAGAATAGGAGACAGAATAGTATTGCTGAGTTTACTAAGAGAAAAAAAGAAAAGCATACAGTGGTCTGGATTAAAAAAGAAAAAGAGATAAAATTACATATAATGCAGATAGAAACCTTCTCTGAAGTCAATGTTCAATTTCTTCAGCACATGCATGTTTTATACTTGGTCAAGAAGCCTGGGAGCAGTAAGTCTCCAGTCTGACCCCAGTTTAGCTATACATCAGCCCATTCCTGTGCTAGAATGTCCATTTCCCAGCATTCAAGGGAAGTTGTTTCAGCTCCTCCAATTTTTCTTTGCTATTGTGAACCTTTAAATATCCATGCCAGCCTATAATCCCCAGTTTGACTGTAAAGCTAGCCTTTGCCTTTGCACTGCCTTATTACACCCAGTTTAAATTATGAGGGGTAGCAAGACAGGGTTGATAAGGAGGATTTATTATGCTTGAATGACCATCTATAGCAACTCATTGCTGAGTGACTCCCTCTCCCTCCTCTGGAGAACAGCCACTACCAGAACACACTCACTTTCAAGCATGAACTCTCAATCACCTAGGAGTGGAGGACCTCACTCACATCCTCATTTGGAGGAGAGGATTGTGTTCACCTGATCATGGTTATAAAGCGAAGCAAAGCATCTCTAAGCAGCTGGCTTGTGAGGGCCCTGGCCTAGAGAAGATGTGGAGGCTGATCTGCATGTGGCCTTAGGCAGGGGATGCCCTGAGGTGGGTGTCTGCCGTCACATGGCAGCGTTGTGATGTCCCAGGTAAGGAGCAGAGATGTGTAGAGTTCCTTGCTTTGGGGTAAGGATGCTCTAGGTGCTGGGTGGAAGGAGTTGGTGGTGGCCACAGGGAGATCAGAGTGGTGAGAGGCATTTCTCCCGAGGTAGCAATTCCTCACCCTTTCTGGGTTTCCACATAGACAGTGTCATGTAAATCAGCTTCCTGGGAGTGGGCTGGGAGTCAGCATCCCCACTGGGAGCATTAGTGGCTGTCTGCGGGGACGTGCAGGCAACTGTGCCACCTCCTAGGGCAGAAATCAAGTTCAACTTGTAACAGGACAGAGCTGGTCTGCATCTGTAGCCCTGTAGGAGTACTGGGGGGGAGGTTAGCCTCTTTGGTATGTTTTTTAAAGCATTATTGCTGGGGAGTTGGGTGACATTTTCCTTCCTTTGCTAAGTTTAGAGTGTAATTGTTATGCTGCCTGTTTGGGCTTTCTCAGCCCTGCTGTCTGGGGATCTCATTTGCGTAATTTTGTTGGGTCCTGGCTAATAATGACGTCACATAAAAACAACTCTTTCTGCTGGACTGAGAGTGGGCTTCGTTGTCATGGTAACCTTTGATTCAAAGACTTGCAGGAAGGAGACAGGTAAGTGCTTGAAATTGCCATATTTCAGCATGGTTTCAGATGCCTTGAAAGTCTGAGGTCCATTTTCCGTAAATGAAATTTCAAGTCTTGTTGAAGTACTTTGTAAACAAAATTCGTTTATTGCCTGAAGAAAATGGAGTGGGATTTAGTTGAAGAAAACACTTTTAGAAAAACTAAGGTTTTGTGAAGCGCTCTACAAAATAATGGGAGTTAAACACAACCAGGATGTGCTAATGCTGCTCCCCAAAGTATAGCCCTGGAGAGAAGAGATACTTGATACTTCCCTGCAAGGTGAGGTGGTCCAGTAGCCCTCAGGGCTAGCCCAGTAAGGAGACTTCTGTGCTGGGGGCTACAGAGAGGGACAGAAGTGAGTATGATGGGAGCATTCTTTAACTAGTTTCAAATGCATGCCCCCACAAGTGTGCTGTGTTTTACCCAGTCTGAATCAATGAGCCTCTCTGTTCCCGAAATTTGGGTCACTGTGTACTATATTAGTCAAAATACTCTGGAAGGCAAGATATTTACTCAGAGCTAGATATCTACACTTATGCGGAGACCTGGATAGGAATGTTTGTGGCTTCTCTGCAAATGAAATGAGGATGCTCTTAGCCCCTCTGGATATGAGATAGACTGAACTGAGATTGCAGGGAGACATTTCCACCTGGAAATCCCTGGGCTTCTGAAGATAGGCTCCCAGTTTGGAGGTGCTGCGTGAAATCAGCGAGAGCCATGTAGTGCTGCTTTCCTTTCAAAGTGAAAATCAGCCTGAACCAATAATGAGATGAAACCCAGGTGGACCTGTAGAAATCAACTGCCCAGGTGGCAACTTGTTGAGAACTACAGCTGCTGCAGGAAGCAGAGGCACTAAATGTGGAGACTTTTTAGGATGTGGCTCAAGCAAAGGTGTTTCTGTGGTCTGGAGCACAGGCTGCAGAAGACTGTGGCAAAGCTTCAAGAGTCTTGTGGTTTTGCTCCAGTCTGATGGATGTTCAAAGCAGCTTCTGTGAATGGTACCGCCCTGGCAGGCTGAGAGCAGGTTCTTGTGGCAGGATGGAGTGTGGTGGTGAGGAGGGAGCCCTGGGGAGTGAAATGGAGCCCCAGGGGAGAGCAACAAATTAGGTTTGTGTTTCTCAGACTCACAAGGAGCTGATCCCTGGTGTATATGGGAAGTGTCTGAAATAGAAGCTTTTTGGAAATAGTGAAAAGGGAGTGTTTCTGAAGGACTCCAACCCTTCTCCATGTGATTTGTACAACCCTTCAGAGTGTTTGTTGCTTTTTTTGGTGGTGGAAGCTATTCAGGGAATTTGACCTGAATTTTTTGCATCACTTTAGATCCTTAGAAATTGCATTTATTTAAAGCAAACAAGTCATTTTTTTGAAAAAATATTGCCCAGCTATGTGCAGGAGGAAAAGCAGCTTTTCCTAAAATTAACCCAATATTAGCCCAAGTGTTTGCTGGGCTCACAATATGCAGGTACAGAAGAGCTGCTATACTGGGAGAGCCCAAAACCTTGCCCAAACAGTGTCTAATTGCTGATAGCAGTCGAACAACAAATACTTCCTATGTATGATCTTGGGCATTCTCTCCCTCGCGCATCTTGCAGAGCTGCACCAGAGTGATTTCCCAGCCTCCAGCAATCTATGGCTCAAGGATTTGCCTGAAAGAGCCACATCCTTATGTTTAATTATGTTAGCCTTATGTTAAGGAAGCTGAGGGGTGACCTTGTTGCTCTCTGCAGCTTCCTGAGGAAGAGATGTGGAGAGGGAGTGCTTATCTCTTCTCCCTGGTAATCCAGTCATAGGATGCACAGAAACTGTTCAAAGCTGCACTGGGATGAGTTTAGACTGGACACGAGGAAGCATCTCTTCACGGAGAGGGTGGTCAAACATTTGGAACAGGCTTTCTGGAGAGGCGGTCAATGCTCCAAATCTGTCAATGTTTAAAAGGCATTTGGACAAACACCCTTAAAAATTTGCTTTAACTTTCAGTTAGCCCTGAAGTTGGACTAGATTGCTGTAGGTCCCTTCCAGATGAAAACAATCTATTCTAGGCTCCTGATGGATTGCTGTTCGGTGAGCTGGTCCAGCTGCTCCTTGAACTCATATCAACTGTGCTCATAACATCCTGCAGAAAGGAGTGGTTTTTGGTTTAATTGTGGTATAAACAACCATTTAAGTTTGGGCTATGATTTTCCCCTTCTATTTGACATCTCCCTGTGTGCTTCCATTAGAAAAGATTAAACCCTTGATCCCTGTCCATCCTCTGCCTGCCTCACACAATTATACACTTGAACTTTATGCCCTATATTCCTATCTTAAGTATCTCAGTCATGGCTCTGGAGGCTGAGGAACCCAAGGGGTCTGCATAGGCAGTGATCTGGCTGGGACAAGCTGTGCTGACCATGGCAGACAAAGGTGCAGTGTGTTTCTTTCTCCCTGTGCCTCCGAGTACAGCAGCTCCTTGGCAAAAGCTGGTGTACATGTGGCCAGTACCCAAAGAGGCAGGTTTTAATGTGATACCAAATCAGTGCTATTCAACTGTGTGTCTGCTGGTCAGTGCCTGACTCGGGTTTTTTTGGAGTGTCCTTGGTGGTGGTTCCTCTAAGTAGAGCCTCACAGTTCCTGTGCCAGAATCTCCCTGTGGCCAGTGGGATGTGCACTGCCCCTGCAGCAGTATGCCAGGCTACTATTTCTAGGACAGCATTTAAAAAAAGTGGGTTCACACCAGCCTGGGAAACCCCAGAACATGCTAGGACTTACTTCTCACGTGGCATAAAGGCTCAGTCCCTTTGCTCCATTGCTTTCCCACTGCCAGAAAGGGCTGCAGCTTTTTAATAGTCTTTTTGTGCAAAGTGGCTTCACAGTCAAAATTTCAGTGTCAGGAGTTGACTGTAGCTCCCCCCTCTGGGGTGTGGTCACCTCTTCCCACGGTCTCATAGGTGGCAAAGTCACAACCTGATGCATCTTGAGGGCTTCCTACCTCCTGGGAGGAGCCGTGGAAGAGCAGAGCCCATTTTGCAGGAGGTGATTAAACGAGTTTTGTCATGCTGCAGGACTCTCATCTGTTAGCAGCACTTGAGGTAAATGAGGCTTATGCAAATGGGGGACAGATGAGAGCTGCATGGGGGCAGTGGAGATGCTGTCTCTGAGCCTCCCTCTGCAATGCTGGTGGTGGCCCTCTGCCCTGACCCTGTCTGCCCTGCTATTCTGGCTCAGGCTGCTAATGATGCTGTCACAGCTCTGACGAGGCACCTCCATCCCCACCAGCACCCCTCAACTATTCTGACCCTCTCTGTGCCCTTGCTTTGCTCAGTAGGGGCACCTCTAGCTCAGCCTGAAGGGCTTCTACGGTTTTGCTCCCAGCTGCTGGCTGCCCATCATGCCCAACAATAGGAGGGAGTTTTAATGATGGAGATAAATATTTCTTAAGAGCACGGGTTCACTTTATGAGTTATCAGAACAGCTTTTCAGGGACAAAACATGGATTTAGAGCTTAATCCCTGGCTCCTGCTGTGTTGTGAATGCTCTCTAAAACCTTTGTGGACACCAAGGCCATTTTAGAGTTTCAAAGTTAAACAATCGCTCTCTCCCTGCTCCTTGTAAACAGCAGGACTGGAGAATCAAAGCCTCAGTTGTGAATATATTCTTGTTCTTAGGTGTCTCCCTGCCTTGAACCTACTTGTGTGTCACAACTCCAAATCTTCCTCTGCTCAGGGCTATTGCTGATCAGAGGTTCAAAACAATCATAGTCCCCCTGATGCACGGATAGTTGCAAAGAAGAGGGAATTTTAGCATAAATATTAATTTGGGTTTTTTGAAACTTTTGATTTATTTGCTATCTGTGATTCTTCTGATTTAAAAAAAAAATCATCCAATCAAAGACAGGAGAGGATGAGATGGGGCTTTGCTGACTGACCCTGCAGCATAGAGATTACCTTTTAGACAGATGAACCCAATGGCTAATCTGTGCCCAACAGGCTGAAAATGTACTGGACAAAGAGCTAAAAATTTGCTAGGGTGTATCCAACTGATGCAGTCAGACTCCAGTGCAGGTTTCATATCCCCTTTAAGAAGTGGGAGTTCAGATCAGTGAAGCCCTTGCTTCGAATTACACTTTCTTAGCCATCCATAAACTTCTGGAAATATCCTCCAAATGGAGTAATAAGATGCTCGGGAAGAGAGAGAGGGGAAATGCAAAAGATAACCCATAAAATCTGGAAGGGGGAAAAAAAAAACCCAAACAACAAAAACATCAGTGGACAAAAGGCTTTGCTTTGCAAACAGTTGAACCATTCAGCCAGCCACAATAGTCTGCTCCCTTCCCATTCTTTATGCCCCAGCCCTGGGCATTTGTGGTTATTATCTCGCCTGGACCAGATTGGTGTTGACAAACAAAAACCCAGATAGCTTTGATTTTCCTCGTGTGCATGGTCAAAGGGAAGAAGTCATCTGCCCCTTGATTTTTTTTCATTGTCCTCACTCTAGTTTATTCCCTCCGCACCAGGCATGGCACAAAGATGTGAATTATGGCAGGAATAAGAATGGAGTCTTTGAAAAAGCTATTAGAACAATTAGTCACTGAGGCACAGTGCAGGGGAAGCATGAAGGGGTCAGTGCTTTGAGGGCCTGAGTGCTGTGAGTTTTGGGAAGGCTTGGGCTGGCTGCAGAGCTGGTCCTCCAGAGGGGAAGCAGAAAGAGAAATGCAGAGAAAAGCCAGGAGTGGTGGCAGCTGCTGCCATCAGCTGTCCTGTGACCTAGATAAGGGAGACCGATAGCAGGCAAAGTCTCTTTTGGCTCTGCTTCTCCATCCTGAGCTGGTGTGGGAAGCAATTCCCAGCTCTGCCAAGGGACAGGGGTGAACAAGAGCTTGAGAAAGCAAGGAGACAACAGGACAATAGCAAGTCCTGAGACATGACTTGCTGAAATGTGGAGTGTCCTCCTGGAAAGGGCAGAACCTTCTGTATACCTGTCCCTTTCCTTAGCATCTCCTCCAGGCAGCCACTTGGAGATGGGACAAAAGAAATACCGAGGACTTGGCTTTACCTACTGTCACCTCTCCTAAAATGTGCTATTTCTGTATAGATCTCCTCCCATATGTACTTGGAAAGAAAATTCTAACAAGGACAGTGGTCAATGACAGCAGTGCGATGTTCCTCAGTGCTCAGGGCACATGCTAAAGATAAGGATTATTTCTTCCATTGCAGATCTGGGGAGCTGAGCACCAAGAAATCCCCTGCAGGCTCCAATCAAGGCTGCTTCAGAGCTGCAAACAGCCCTAGACCATCATAGGTTTCAATGGAGGATGCTTCTTCACATGATGAGAAGAGGGTCTGGCAATCTCTAGGGCAGTTAAATGGTGAGCACTGGCTATGTGGATGGGGGAGCAGAAACAAAGACCCACAGAGTCAAATTGCTGATGGAAAAAAATGTACTGAGGGTGAAAAGCTAGAAAAGGGAATAACGCTAGCATAGGACTGCCATTAATTTAATGCTCGTTAGATCTAATGGGAGGTTGGGTGGTGTATAGGTTTCCCTTCTGTGCTACTGTCCCCAGAGCACTCCCGCTGTTCTTCAGTCCAGGCTTAGAGGAAAGCTTTTACTCCTCCAAAATCAGACTTTGTAGCAATGGAAAATGAGATCATGACTCTCTTGCTGGCAGGGTGGTGTGAAACAATGGTGTTATAAAAAAAAAAAAGTAATTTCTTTAGAAAAGAAAGGCCTGGTCTCGCTTGGCAGGTGTTATTTATTTTTCTTAGCAGAGGGAGCAAGAGACTGCAGCTGGAATCTCCGGTTGGCTTCCCAAGGTACTACGGTGACATTTTAATGATCTAATTCCCCTCAAAGGTGGCATTTTCACTTGTTCCCCTGACCTATCGCTGTACATTCACTGTGAAACAAACTATCTGCTATCAGCCCTGACATCTCAGGCTCAGAGGAAAAAAAATACATAAGGCTGTGCTACTAATGCAATGAATGGACTCTTCACCCTGTTAATCCTTATGAGGATGGAGCTGGCCATCTTCCCCATGGGCTCTAGAGCTACAAACACTGGGAGCACATCAGTGTGGTGCTGTTCACCTTTGCAGCCCCCGCTGGCAGAGGCTGTGACTGAGGGTGCACCTGCGTGATGTTTCCTGGCCATTTACACCCTGAAGGTGATGCTCATGCTGCTGAGACCCTTTTCTTGCTCTGCGGTGTGGGTCCACCCTGTCAGAGCTGGAGTGTCTTTTGTGAAAGGCATGGCTTGGATGAGATGACCTGCAGAGGGATGGGGCTTGTGGGATGCCCTGCCCCACCACCAGGCTCCAATTTCCATTCTCTGAAGATAAACTAGTTCATACCAGTGTAAAATGTGTGCAATGAATAACACAACTACAGCAAAATAGTTTATGTAAAGCACTGATGTGGAAGAAGTTTCATAAGAGGTTTCATACCTCAAAAAGTCCTTTTGACAAAAATAGAAGCATTTTCTCTAAGAAAAAAAAAATAATACCAAGTTTCTTTCACAGTTTTACTGTCACACTAGCACTGTTCCTAGCTGCCATGGAGACTTTTCTCCCTCTTTTCTCCTGGAGTGGGAGATGCTGGTACGGTCCTTTTCTGAGCAGGACGGAAAACAGAAGCAGCCCTTTCAGGAGCTGCCACCCATTGGGTCAACTGGCCTTATAGGAAAGTCTTTTGGGGGCTGAGATCTTTATCTGAGAGGTTTCAAGGGAAGAGGCTGGTTGGGGAGGCATGAAAGGGGGGCTGCTGACCAAGCTGGTCTGGCAGAAAACGGAGACGCCAGGGACAAGCTGCTGATGTGACTTGTGAGGGAGCAGAGGTGGGGAAGCTGCCTGGGAAGTGGTGTGCAGGAAAAAATCCACCTCCATCTGGGATTGGGTCAAGCAAAAGCTGCTAAATCTGCAGATAAACACCAGCGTCCATCAACAATATTTTATTTTCTTCCTCTGGAAGGGAAACAGCTACAGCAAAACCCCGCTCTGGAGGGGCAGGGCGGCTACAGGGATGGGAAGAATCCAGGCAGAGAAACCAGGCCATGGAAATCAATGCAAATGACTTTGATCGCAGAGTTTCAAGCCCATTTGCTCTGTAGGAAGCACGGCTGTCAGCAGGGATAGGCAGTGAGAGGGGTGGGATCTCACAGCTTGCAAGATGAAATGGAGAATGTGGCAGATGCTTTTTTTTTTTTTCCTCCCTTTCCCTTCCTCGCTTCAGAGGCCCCATTAGCAAGAAGCCCTTAGCATTGCTTTAATGGACCAAAGGGAGGTGGTTTCAAGCCCCAACCCCATACCCCTATGTTTCTGTTGGTGTACACGATGGCATGATGGGCAGTGTTGGTACCACTCCTGCACGGTGATGGGGCAAGGGAGTGATGGCCATCAGGTGGGACTGGTGATGGGGAGGCAGAGGGAATTATATGAAATGCTTCTCTCTGATGAACTAGAGATCAGGGATGCCCTCGGAGACACCCAGAGAAGCAGCAAAGCCCCTCCATGAGCATCAGCAGTGTGGGAAGGGAGACTGCTACCTACAAGCAGGCTCTGTGCCCTGCGAACCAGCCCTGGGGACCGCCTGGATGGGGAAAAGCTCCAGTTGTGTCAGTCATCAGGTTTAGGCATTTTTAAAAAGAAATCCCTTTGGGGCAGGGGCTCTGTTTCCATTCAGAGCTGCACGTGATGGGACATGTGCCTCTGCTCTAGTTTTTGAGTGCCACTGTTGTTGTAGGTTAATTATCACTAGTAATTAATCATCACCACTTACAGAAAGGCTTCTCCCTGACGGTCAGGAGTCTCATGGAGCATTAACAGCTTTTTCCCTCTGCAAGCACAGCTCCACTTTGGCCCAGGGTCTCCTCTGGCCCTGGCAGCTGCCTCAGAGCTTGGTGGACCCTTGGAGGGTGGTTGGGGGGAGTCTGGGTTGTCCTGCCTGGTAACATTTGTGGTTTGGCTTTGTGGGTTGTTTTTTGTTTTGTTTTGTTTTGTTTTTTTTTAATTAAATACAGCCAGCTACAATCTCTCCGTGCTCATGCAAAGTTTTGCACAGGGTCTCCTAGACAGTCTTGTTGACTTCTTCCTTCTTTCAGTAAGCTTACGATGCGGTGAGACAGCCGGAACAAATCCAGTGATATGTCCAGTGGTAACACATCAGTTTGCAAAGATATAGCTGAAAAAAACCCTAAAAACTGTAGCAGTTGCTTTCTGATTTTTAAGTATAGTGGAAAAAAAAATTAAAGAGAAAGAAGGTGGCATCACGATGCTTCTGCTAGGGCTGTCCCAGGGAAGGAGAGACGCTGGGAGACCTACCTTGGGTTGACATAGATGATGGCATGGCAATGAGCTGTCTCTCCTGAAAGGAACCACTTCCAGCATTGGCCTCTCCAAGGCACTTTGGGGTTGGTGGGTTGGTTTTTATTTTTTTCCACACAGATCTAGCCACCCGATTCCTAAAACGGGTCAGGCATATGGGATCATGGCATGAGCAAATTCAGCTGGCTCAAGTTCAGGTTTATAGGGAACTCAGTTCCCTTTTTATACTTTTTTTTTTTTTTTTTTTCCCTCCCCAACTCAAACCAAATCCCAAACATAAATTATGGGGAAAAAATTGCAGCTGCTCAGCAACAGTGACTTTTCCATCAGCACTGCTGCTCATAGCACAAACCTGGCAGCTGAGCGCCGGACCCAGTTGGAGCCCTGCTTCTCCATTCAACAAAAGTTCAGCCAACTTGGAGCATTTTCAGACTCAGCGAATTATTTTCTGACAAAAATGTCGTTTTATTGGGAAATTTCCGGCTGGCTCTAATTGGGACAGCTGTTAAGGCGGCAGTTTTCACGAGAACAAAAAGTCGCTTTCAGATGAGTACAGCTCTTAAAACGACTGCTGCTTTGATAGCTGCTGGTTGCCTTTCTTGTCTGATTATTGAGTTTAGTATCTCCCTGCAAGCTTAAAAAAAAAAAAAATCCACTTTGCCGGTCTCATCTCTCTCTTCTCTTTACCAAATATTATCTTCTGCCCCTCCTCTTCCTTCAAGGAGACTCTGTCGGTTTGAATTTGCCCCTAAATCTGAGCTTTGCGAAAATTAACGTGGATAGTGTTTCAGATGAAGGGAATTTATTTTCTTCTTATTATTAGTTCCCCAAGCTTCTCAGGGTTCACAAATGCTGTCGAAAAGTCAAAGCAAACATTTGCCTTGTTGCTTTAACATGGGAGATCCTGCCAAGAAAATTAACAGGGCCTGTCTCCACATAGGGAACAAACTCATCTAATTCTGGCGGTGGCACTGAGAGATGTGCAGCTTGCTAGTTTTCTGTAATGACTTGCTTTTTAATTTAATTGTTTTTCCTTTCTAATTCCACATACGTTTTTGCCATCAAAGCAAGGAAGTTGAATAAAGCATATGAAGGTTCTTAAATAGCACATACAGTCCCAGAGTCTATGAGTTGGAAATTTTTTATCATTTAGGGAGCTGTGAGCTGTAAGGGCTTGACAAAAGCCTGTGATAAAACAATATTATGACTCTTACTCTGCTCTGCTGGGAATTCTCACCAGCAGATGAGGTGAATTCTCACCTTGCTGCTCATGTGGCAATGGGAAGACCTGGAGCTCCAGAAGCCACTGGAGTGTCCTGACTTTGTAGCTCTTGCAGGAAGGATGAGAGCAGGGATGTGGTGTCCCTGACTGTAGCCCAGTTTTCCAGGATGGTGGCAGCCGCTCAGGCTTGGGGACAGCATTGTGTCCCCATCTCATCCAGGGATGTGATGCTGCTGGGCTTCCCCCAAGCATAGGGCCAGTGTCTCCTTTGCCAGCTCTGCCCTCAGCCATCTCACCACTTGGAGATCTTAATTTCTGCTGGAGTTTTACCACTGGCAGTCACGATTTCTCTTGCAAAACTGTCCCTATGCTGGGTATCGGATTGCTGCTTGAACAAAACTGGTCAAACTTTGCTTGAACATTCCCTTTGTGCCCAGGGCTGCAGCAAATATGGAGAGAATACACATTGCAAATATGGAAATTGTTCTAGAGCAGAGTGAGGAATGCATTAAATTTGGTTGAGATTGAATCTAAACATCTTCTGGCTTTGGGTTTGTTTTCTATTTATATATTTATTTTTAATATGGCTTTCCAGTGAAACGGGAAAAATGAAAAAAATTCATCTTGTCACCTCAGTATGTTGTTCAAACCAACAGTGTTCTTTTTCTACCCCTCTTTAAAGATGGTTGAGGTTTAAATGAACAATGGTGTGCTGAAGTAGAAAAACCTGAAGCATTTAATTTACAAAATAGATCAATGAAACATTTTGGCATCCTTGAGCAAAACATTTCATTTCAAAACAGGTTGAAAAAAGCACTTTGATTCCAGCTGGTTTGTGGGGGGGGGTGTTGTTTGTTTGTTTTTATTGTGGTTTTGTTTGTTTTTTTCTTGCTTAAACTAATTGCCAAATTCAGCCTAAATTTGCCAATTGTTTCGATGCCTCAGGGCTTGGTTGTACACAACTTCATCAAAGATGAAAAATCTTTGACTGCAAAATGCAGGTATACAAGGATTTAACAGAAGACCCCTGGCTTTTGGCTCCTGATGTGCAGTTTTCTGCAGCTTGTTCTGGCAAGGGTTACCTGACGGCAGTGCATCCCATAATTTCCCTACAAGCAATGGTCCGTGGAGTGTGGTTTTGCTACTGGTCATAAATAGGCTGCTAGAAAACCGTGCAATGCCAGCACTGTCCTTCTGGACTCTGTGCTAGAGTCCCTGCTGCTGAATGGTACATTCATGGGAGAAGAGCCCAGTACCCTCCCTGAGGTCCCCAGTCCTCCCTGGGCAGGTGTGTGTGTGGGGTCCCCTTGCAGGACTCTGGCACCTATGGGATACATACAGTACCTTGCACCCAGCTTCTGACCGCAGTCCTCCCCCTGGGTGGCAGAGGGACAGCATTTCAATAAAGAGGAGCGAAGTTTCTATTTAGAGCCGGAGGATGCTCCTTCATCAGATTACGCCAGTTTTAAGTAGGTCAGGCGGGAGACCCGAGATATCCGAGTCCCCTTCAAAGGCATCCGTCCGTCACTTATTATTCCGAGCATTTCCCTTTTGCTCTGCCTTCCTTTCACAGCCCCAGCCCTTTGTTGCTGCTTCTGGGCTGTGCTGGCTCTTGCCGTGCTTCCCAACACTTGCTCCTTTCATTGCCTTTCCCGGTCCTCATGGTCTCCTGGCTCCGGTACATTAAGCTGTGGGGTGCTCATGGCCACTGTTTTGGCCATGTGTTTTGGGGTGCAGCCAGGCAGCTGGAGAGGCTGCCTGTGTGTGATGCTCCTTGCAGCACCCTGTCTTCCCCCCCTGCCCCTCCTCTGGGTTTTTAAGCTGAACAGAAATGCTTTTAGGTGAAAGCGAGCAACAACAGCAATGAAAACATCCAAAATTCAAAAGAATTCCCCAAATCTCCCTGTTTAACCCTTTTATTCAGGGAAAATTATTATCTGACCCGATCAGCCTGAGAACTCCTGTCAGCTCTCCCAAGCAGCATCAGCATCCAGGCACCCTTTCCAGCCAGCTTCCTCCGTAACAGTCTAATAACAAAGGCTCTGGACCATGTACAGGACCCTTTCTGCGCAGTCCCAGTCTGCCTGGCAAAGAAATACACAGCGAGGAGGAGGGGACTCACAGGGACTCGTGCACAGCTCTGAAAGGCAACCCTGTCGCCTTCATTACCTGGAAAAATTAAATTCCCCTCTCCTTCGGTACAGGCAGCTCTGACAGGAGAGAAGGGACCAGTGAGGAGTAGACCCAGGGGGTACTGATCCTCCAGCAAAGCACTTCAGTGTGCATTAAGTCGTTTTGTGTGGAGGTTTTGTGTGGTGGTTTTTTTTTTTCTTCAGATGACTGGGGTTATTTGAGAGCTCGTGATTATAGACTTTGTAGGGTCAGGCAGGGATCTTGCACCTGGGAGGAGCAGGGATTTTTGCCGCTGATGGGAAGGAGCCTGCAGGCAGGCTGGGCAGGTCAACAGTGCCTCGTCCAGTCCCCAAGGGCTGGCATTTGTGCCAGCCTCTGAGTGGGTCCAGCAAGTCCCAGCATCCTTGTGCTGGGGCCAGGGATGCTCCAGACCCTTCTGTCCTGAGGGATGCACGGACCCTCCTCCACATGTTCCCACACTAAAATCACCAGCTGGTAACACCTGCTTGTTTTTATTGAGCCTTTCTCTTTTCTTGCTCTCAATCTATTGCATTTTTTAACTCTCAGTGGAATTTTTTTTATTTTTTTTTTAACTCAAGGCCTCCTTCGAGCTGATCACACGGGAACGCTGAGTGCTTGTTTTTTAATATTCTGACAGGTGCTATTTTGCTATTTGCTTGTGATGATTCAGGACATTTGCATCTCTTTGTCCTTAATTAAAAGCACTTCACCCTTGCTGCAGGGGTATGGCAGATTTCTCTTGATCTATTCATTTTGGGGGACTTTTAATCAACGTATCCACTCTATTGGTGCGGGTGCATTTCTGACAGGGGGGTGAAGCGTAGTGCAGCGTGGAAAGCTGTGTGGGTGTAATTATGGCTTGCTCTTTTTTTTTTTATGGGTGAATTTGACTGCTGTTGAAAGGCATTTTCTAACAGCCTCCAAGAAGACAGGAGTCCCTTGTCCACCAAACACATGGGCAATGACAAAGGTGAAATTTGCTGCAGAGCCCGAAGCTGTGGAGTAGACGCTTTGCCTCCTCACCGCAGGCTGTAGCCAAGAGCCTGCAGACAGGGTGGCCCCCCCACCCCCCAGTCCTTACAGGACCCCCATTAGATCCCACCCTGCTTGCACAGATGAGATCTGGTTCAGTTTATCTCCATCTCTGCACCTGAACCCCTTCCCTGAGCACCCCGGGGCTGGGCTCGTCCCTCTGTGGTGGGTAGGATGTAGGTGTGTGTGCTCACCGTGTGGTGGTGGGGTGTGTTTGGAGAATGCCAGGAGTGACCCCCAGTCTCTTCCATGCACACACAATTTTTGCAAGGTGAAAGGGCAGCACCTTTCATAGCAGGGCCTTATTTAATGGTGACACATGTTGCTTTGGGCTCTCAGGGGCCGGGGGGAGAATGTAAAAGTACCAGTGAGCCGAGGAAGGAATTCAGCAGTAGCTCAGTGGGCAGTGATAAGGACATAGTTTGGAAACAGCTTCCGCTGCAGGAACCCTCCAGGGCTCAGGGGGAGGATACAAGGAAATGAGAGAGCCCTCCAAGCTGGCAGGGGGCTGGGGCAGGGATGCTCCAAGGCAATGGGATGCAGGAGAGTCAAGGAAACCCAGGCAGGTTGGTGGGAACAAGGTGCTGCCCTGCCCTGTCTCCTTGCCTTGAGATCCCGGAATAATGGGCAGAAGAAGCACTGCCTGGACACAGGCAGAGGCCATCTGCCCGAGGTGACTCCTTCCATCCCTCCAGAACAGGTTGTTTCTTTGCAGATCTTTCCAGACCTGGCTGGATCCCACTCACAGGTGGGACAGTGTGAAGGGAAGCATCCAGCTCCTCACGTGCCACTGCTCTGGCTGGTCCCCAGCCCAGTGGGGAACTTGAAACTGGGCTTTGTCTCTGGGACCTGAGTCCACCAAGCAGCAGCGACCCCAGGAATGGGGTCCCAGGGGAAGGGGTCAAGCTGAGATCCTCTAACTTGCTTCCTGATATTCTACCTTTAACTCTTCTGTCTCCTCCCTCAAAACACCAGACTGAAAAACAACTCCAGCAAGGCTCCCACTGCTGTTCTGGGTGTTTATCTGTTCCACTTTTAGCGGCCGAGGCGTGCAGGCTCGTGGGAACCTTTGAAGATTATTTCTCTTCAGTTTTCTGAAGAGACTTCAGCCTCCTCGTGAATCTTTTTATTTTACCTCCTTTCAACACATTGGCCCGATTTCTCTGAGACTTAATATCAACGAACAAGATTAAGATTGGAGCTTAGCGAGCATTAGGAGAAGATCTCTCAGTCCTGACGTGCTGGCAATTACCAGATCCTAGTGCCAGCATCTCTCCTTTGGGGAAGCGCTGCCTGTGCAGGCGTTTCTGCTCCGATGGCTTTGGGAGCGCAGGAGCTGGAGGGCACAGAGCAGGGAAGCCACGGCTCCCGGTGTCGGCTTCTCTCCACTTCAGCTCCTGCTGATTGCTCTCGGCAAGCGGAGGGGCTGGGAGGAAATGGGAGAAAACCCGAGGGAGAGGGGGGGCCCCGTGGATGCTGGGCACTGTGGCATCAGAAGTGTTGGCTGGATGGGGTCTGGATTTCAACTTGATGGGGCGTGAGGAGCGTTGGGTTGGAAAGAAAAAACCCCAAAAGAGGGGTACCTGAGTGGGGCTCGCTGTGCCCAGCCCCAGCTTGTGAGCGGCACGGGGTTGATCTAGATCAGTGTTTCATGGGAGATCCTGGAGCTGAGGAAAAGAGACAGTGCTGGCATTTCTCCATGTACTCTTGCAAGCACGGGCTGAGGAGTATCATGGATGCTCACAAGGGTGTAGAGATGGAAAGAGTAATCGTGGCAGTGTCAGCAGCAGGGAGCAGCTGGCCACTGGATGGAGCGTGGACTGTGAGAGCAGCTAGTGTGAGGAGCTAGAGGAGCTCCATACTAGAGGCGCTAGTGTGTCTCTATCCAGAGGCAGCTGCATTTCTACAGTGAAGAGATGCAGCTACTCTTGTTCCCACACCTGCATGTCCCCAAAGTTTGTGTCAGCAGTTGCACAGTATTTAAAATATGGATGTACTGCCTCGGAGATATTCTGGGGGTGACATGCCAAACTACCAGCTCATGGTCTTGTACTGGGCATTAGATATACGGATGGCATAGCTGTGAATTTCCTTTTAAAAAGTATTAAAACACCTGATATTTGTTCCTCTCCCTGTTCTTTCACATGTTTCTCTTTTCACATATTGATCCCTAGGAGGAATGTAACGTTTAAGCCCTGACCTGAGGAGAGCCCCGGAAGAGCAGAACCATAAAAGCCCAGGAAATGCCATCTGCCCCATCCCCAGGATGACAGCAAGAACCGTTCTGACACCTGGGATCAGATCACCTATCAGTTTGGTGATCTCTTCCCACTAAGCAAATAATTTTGAAGAGGGACTGTCCACAGTGGAAGGAATGTGGAGACTCCTTCAGGCCTGAAGCTAGCAGAGGATAAAAGTAAAGTTCTCCCATCAATGCTCTTGTCACCCTCTGGGACAGCTCACACCAGCTCTTGCTACGGCCTGGGTTGTCCTCCCACACCCTTCATTCTCCTTGGAAAACATTCACATCACGTTTGTTCAGGCTCCAAACACTTTTTTTTTTTTTTTAATCTGTCAGCAATGCAAGTTCGCTCGAGCACCTAAAAACCAAACTGTGTCCTGGCTGCTTCATGTATCATCGCTGTCCATAATGGTTGGGAAGCCCAAGCCCAGCTGGAGCGGTTACTGATGTCGTGTGAGCCCAGATGCAGCATCTGCTGCTGTGCCCAGTCTGCCTGGTGAGCCTGAAAAAGACAAAACCTCAGTGATGTTGAACAAATGCCCTGGCAGAGTAAACAAATGTTTCTACAATGCAGGACATGCCCCAACCCAGAGAAAAGGCTCAAGGCTGAGACAGGGTTTTTAATCCTCCAAGTTTTCCAAAGGGAGACCCTGCAACCAGCTTCTCCTCACTGCTCTCGTCCCAGGCGTGTTGGCATCCTCAGCCTCATGGATGCTCTTGTAGGAGACTTGCAGCCCCACCACCCTCTGCCATCTGCCAGACCCCACAGCCCTGGGCACGGGGAGGAGATCCACTGGAAACCTCTGCCTGGGAAGGTTGCTGCTGGAGGATGCACTGGGTAGGTAACAGCACAAGCCTGGGTTCGTCACCAGGAGGAGACGAGGGAGCATGGAGGAGAATGAGCATAAAGGACAGTGGTTCTAACTGTGCTCTGTCCTCAGACAGATGAAGTGGAGCTGTGATGGGAGGAGGGGTGGGCAAATTCACCTCCACGCAGCCCTTCAGAGCTGTCTGCTGCACGGCCCTGGCAGTGGCTGCCTGCAAATACCCTGGCAGCTCCTTGTCCTGGTGTCCCCAGCCCTGCCAGCAGTGCTTTGACCTGCTCCTGCAGTGCTCAGGGTCCTCTCGTATCACTGTAGGTCACCTTGCTCCTCCACCCTTGAAAGATATCTGTCTGAGGAGGAATTAGATTTTCTGACTGACACTGCAAAGCAGCTTTTGAGAGAACACAGTGTGATTCAGAAAGGGTGCAGATGTGCCCAGGCTCGTACAGGACTCTCTGGCTATGGGGCAGCTCTCTCTGAAAGCACTGCCAGCCTTGTAAGGTTTGGGATCCTTGGCTAGGGCTGGAATTGCCTTCTTGTTTCCCAGGGCTAAATCCTGCAGTGAGGACTGCACGATCAAACCTTCATTTACTGTGGCAGCACCACCCCCATCCCCGGGGCGCTGGGCTCATGAGGACTCTGTAAATAATAGGTTTTATCAGTTTGCCAGTTAAACTGAAACACCAGAAGGGACAAAAAGCATCTTGAATAAAACATTTCATCTCCTGTTTAAGTTTGGAGAATCCCACGACAGTAGACCTCAAAACAAATGTCTTTTCAAAGTGGAAAATAGGGGCTGTTCCCTCTCAAAACATTGGTGCAGGACATTTTGTCCTTCTCAGCATTGGGACTGAGGTTGGTTTTTCCTGGTCAGAATTATTCACCATAAATTTAAAATGTGTTTCTCCCAGGCTGAGCTGTGCTGCTGACAAACAAGGTGTTTGCTTGAAAAGCAGCACTCTCCCCTAGCTCTCCTGCACCATGAAGATGCTTTATTCTTAATCCTTGGTCCAAGTAAAACACTCAATACCAGTTACAAGAAGAAACCACTGTAGATGAAGGAGAACACCAGGGAGGACAGCTGCTCAGATGCTCCTGGTGCATACAACTGCCTGGAAGGTGTCCCCAAAACAGCATCATAAATAGATGTTGTGGTTCCCTGACACTGCTCAGATAATCTCCAGCTCTCCAAGCAGCAGTCCTCCCCAGATCTCAGGTACCAGAAGGGGTAGTCAAAAGAAATCAGTCCCATGAATTTCCCCACATACCACTTCACATCCTGCGTCTTGAGGGGGAGCTGAGAGCACATATATGAACCCCTGGGTTTTCTGTGATCTGTTCACAATCAGAACCCTCAACTGCTATGTTCTCCCTGTGGCTGCTCTTGCACTTTCCCCAACTTCGGCTTCATCTGGATCCCTGAAGAACTTCTGGGGCAATCCAGTGGCTTGCTTTGAAGCTTTAAGGGCTCTTTTCACCTTCACTGCTGCTTTGATATTCATTATTTACTCTTTTGACATGTGCTTCCTGTAAAGCTGGCTTCTTTGCATGCAGTAAAGGAAACATAATCTGCAGCTGCTTCGTTACAGGAAAATGCCATCTCAGAGCCTCGATGCCTGCAGCTGGCTCCCATGGCTTTGAGGCTGCTCAGATCTCATGCCTGAGGGCTTAAGGTGATCATTGCGAGAACCAGCAAGGGAGAGCCTTGAAAAAAAATCACCCAGGTGTGCTGCTGTTATTTACTGCCTATATTCCTGCATCACTCCTCGTCCCCACCAAGACTGGTCCCAGCTATTACGCACGAGAGATGCTTATGAAGCAGGTATCTCCCTACCCTGCCCAGCTGAGCAAATGAGACAGTGGGTACCAGCACAATGCAGATGGAGAGAAGTGATTTGTCCATGATCATGTGGGGAAGGCTGTGAGAGAGCCAGGGGTGAGAGAGTCAGTTGTCCACCGTCCCTCTCTGGTACCAGGGATGGTCCCACTCCTGTCTGGAGGAGTTCCACCAAATCCCCATTTGTCATCATTGTTACCTGACTCTCAGAGATGCCACTCCAGGCCCTTCTGGGGACAGACTCCTGCAACTCACAGTTGTAAGCAGATGGGGAAAGGACAATTATCAGTACCTCACATTGCTGTCACAAAGTTGGTTCCAAGCAACTCTCACCCAAAACTCACCAGGAAGTAACCCATTATTCCTGTGTACCAGCTGGATGCCAGCACTGAACAGAACTGCCCATGCGCAGCTTGGCAAACCCTGACAGCAGAGAGCCACCAGCTGGAAAACCCCGAGCCCACCCATGACCCCCGGCTGTCCCGCAGCCACGACCCACGCACCTTCCCGGGGTTTTTTTTGGCGGGACAGCAGCCCCAACAGGTGGGAAAGGATCCTCTCCCGACGGCGGCTCAGCCCGGCGGGGACCGACACCTTGAATATTCTAACAATAATTATTGACCTTTTTTTTTTTTTTTTTGGGGGGGGGGAAGAAAAAAAACCCTACTGTTGTGCCTTAAAAAAAACCAACAACCAACTACTATTAAGAGAAATCAAACGCCTCGTTGCGCAAAGGGAGAGCGAGAGATGCTTCCAGCAGCTGACGGAGCTGGCTCCCCGCAGCAGCAGCCTGATGCGCGGGTTGGGCTCTGCTGTACGCACCCCCCCCCCCCCTCCCCCGCACCTCTTCCCGCAGGCGCTCAGCCCCCGGGGGGGTGGGTGGGTGCGGGGGGAGCCAGCCCCCCTGCGTAGGGAGGTAGGACCCTGCGCCGAGCCCCTCCCCGCCGCCCAGCCGAAGAAGAGATGCCCAACTTTCCCCTTCCTTCCCGCCGGCGCGGAGCGGTGCGCGGTGAACGCGGAGCCGGGCGGGCGGCGGGGCTGGTGCGCGGCGCAGCGGGGGGGGGCCCGCCGCCTCCCCCGCCCCGGCCCCGCGCTGAGCCCCGCCGGGGCGGACGAACCGCCGCCGTCGCCCCCCCGGGGCCGGTCCTCGCCTCGCCGAGATGCCCGGGACGGTGCTGCTGCTCTGCCTGGCCCTCGGGCCGGTCCTGCGAGCCAGGTGAGCCCCCCCCCCCCCCCCCCCCCCCCCCCCCCCCCCCCCCCCCCCCCCCCCCCCCCCCCCCCCCGCCTCCCCCCCCCCCCACCCCCCCCCCCCCCCCCCCCCCCGCCCCCCCCCCCCCCCCCCCCCGCCCTTTCTCCGACCGAGACCCCCCCTCCCCGCCTCAGTTTACCCGTCAGGGCAATGGGAAGGGAGAGGACTGGAGTCGCAGCATCTCTCCCCAGAACCTCCCGCTCACCCAGCCCCAGGATTCGGCGGGGGTTTGAGCATCTCTGTGCCTCCAGCGTTTCCCTCCAGCCGGCCCCGAGGCAGGATCGGGTCCAGTGGAGGCAGCACCCTAGTCCCTGCATGATCTTTGCACCCCGGGTGCCTCCCCTTCGCATGCCAGGAATCAAGAGGACATCCCGGTTTCCACCCTGCCATCGCCTCGCTGGCTGAATCCTGCCAGGGACTGAGCCCCTTCCGGGGGGGTTGCCCAGAGGAGGACCAGAGGGAGCTCGGCACCTCCTGGGGCCACCATCCGTGACCGGGGCATTTCCACGCCGAGTTGGACTGGGTGGGAAGGTGCTTGTGTCCGTTTCCCTGCATTCCATCACCTGTCACCATGCTCCCCCCCCCCCCCCATCCTCCATCCCCCACCTCCCACCCCCCGGAAAGGTTTGCAGATCGGCAGGAGAAGGGCAGTGCAGGCTCCTGCCTTTGCTCTACAGGTTGGCCCCGGGTCCCAGCTCCGAGTGCCAGTTGGGAGCCCGATGCCAGTCCGATGCCAGCCTGATGCCAGCGGTGTGATGAGGAGGAGGCGAGCGGGGGCATGAGGCTGGCAGATCACGGTGCTCTCCCAGGGCCAGCAGTTCATAGCGCTTTTCTGTAAACAGCGATGAAAGGCCCCACGTACGAGGGGTTTTCAAGTTTCTTCCCCACCCCCCTTTTTTTTTTTTCTTTATTTTTTTAAACAATTCCTAGCTCTGCTGGTGAGTTTAATGGCTAGATCGGGAAAAGAACATGTTGTCAGCAGATTGTTGCCCCCAGGGCTCGGGGGAAGAGGGATTTTACTGGCTGAAGCTAATTGGCAAAATAAGCTGCCTTAAAGCCGATCAAATCCCATTACAAATGCAGTCAGGGACAGGGAGCATGAATCCTGCTACAAATGGTCTGCTCTGCCAAGGCTTCCCGACCTCGGGCACAGGCAGAAAGTCTGTCCCTGTCATGGTCCTCTGGGGCTTGGCCTTCCCGAGGCTGAGATAGTGAGAACTGCCCCACAGCTCGTGCTCTAAGATGATGTGGGGGGGGAGGGCGTTCTGTGGTGGTCCCGGTTCCTTGTGCCCTGGCTGCCCCTGCAGAGCACTGCCACCAGTGCTGCATTTTGAGAGGGTGAGTCGGAAGCTGCAGGATCACATGGAGGAGCAGTTAAGTCATGTATTCACATGCCCTTGAGCAGAAAGATTGACCCTGTAGCTGTCCCGGCTTCCCTCCTGCCCGGTTCCTCATGTCTACCTCCTCCCCGAGCCCCGCTTCCCCAGGAGCAGCATCTGTGCGTGTTGCAGGGGGGTGGGTGATGGAGCAGGAGAGGAAGAGCCTGTGGGAGAAGAAGAAGAAAAGGAGCAAGTTACATTAGGGTCTTGCTGTGTGTTCACTGCATCTTTCCTGGCTGCACCTTGCCGGCGGTGAATCATGGAGAGTTCTGTGAGAGGAGAGGTCTAGAATCATGCAGGGTATAGTTTAATGAGCCCATTGTCTTTAAATCTTTTGCCTGCTTCTAATTTAGAGTAATTTGCCTGTGCCCTGTGCCTGTCCCCTTGAAGGCATTGGGATGGGTGGCTGGCTAGAAGGACACATTAGCATGTGGTAATTAGGGTTGATCAAAGTGCTATTCCACCCAGGAAAATGTTGTTTTTGCATTTCATTGCTGTCTGTTCCTCGGGAGCAGGGGAGGCTTTGAGCTGCATTTGCTAAGGGGCTGGACAATCCCAGCCCTGGTATCTTCATCTGCTCTGGGATGTTCCTTCCTTAGGGCTGGGAATGGCTGAGAAGGGTGTGTGTCACCTCCCCAGTGGGTGCAGGCCTCGATATGAAATTTTACTGGTCTCAGACTTCATTAACACACCAGGTTATAGGATACTAAATATATATAGGATTCCAAACAGTAGTGGGTATGCAGCCTGGTCAAGCACCATTGGCTGTCCTACCAGGTAAGGAGCAGATGCGTCTTCAAGGGCTCATGGCACATGTTGATCTTCCCCTTGTGCCAAGGGAAACCTTGTCAGGCAGCTTGGGCACTTGGGGAGGGAGGCATCCAGCCACCAGCTCTTCAGGTGGCTTTTACTTTGACCATCAATGAGCTTGGAAACCTCAGCAAAACAGGTGTCTGCTTGAGTAAAATGGCATCAGGGAGACATGGCAGAGCACTGCCCTGCTGTAAGGCTAACGGTTGCCCAAGGAGGGTTATCCAACCCCGTCCATGTGAGTGCATCCGAAAGGTCTCCTGCCAGGGCCCCAGCCATGTCTGTGGGACCAGGGGTTTCCTCACCACGTCCCCAGCTCTGCCCTGCTACCATCCCCCTGCCCACGCTTGTGGCCGCATCCCAGCCCCGTGGCGTGCTGTGAGGCGGATGTTTTGACATTTCAACAAGCGGAGGTGAGGAGACATGGCTCTGCCTTTCCTCCTGGCTGCACGGAGACATATGAGAACTGGTTGTCCCCTGTCACTGAGCCAGTCATTTTGCACAAGGAAATGGAGCCGCCAGGCCAGCAAGTGTTCACAACATGTTGGGATCGCTGCAGGTTTGCGGTGTGACATTTCCATTAGCAGCTGGGGGAATGGCACATGCACATGTCACCTTAATTCCTCCCCTTTGCAATAGCTCTTGGACTCTTCCCATCTTTATTTGAAGTGGAGCTACTTGGACAAGAGACTGGGGAGGAGGCAGGGGCTTGCACGGGGATACACTCCTGGCCAGCAAGAGCTGGTGTGTGTCTGTGTGTGCTCAGGCACCCAGCAAAAGCATATTTTCTCCAGAAAAAGCTGTCTTGTTTATGCTAAGATGGCTTAGTATGGTTTAGCAGTCCAGGATTATCTGCGTTAGGAAGAAGCGTATTTTTGGTGGTGTCACTGCATCTGTAATAGGGATGTGCCTCCCTGGAAATGCTACCCCCGAGCCTTAGGGTGTTAATCAGCTAAAGAGGGAGAAGCTAGAGGCAGAGGTCAGTTTTGTTCCACCCTGGAGGGATGTTCTGGTCTTGCAGGAACTGCATTTCGGCAGGGCAGTGGAGGACACAGAGTCTGGCAGTGACAGGTGACCAGTCTTGGGCTGGCTTTATGTAGGGTCAAGGGAACACTGAGATAAAGTTTCGGTGTAGCTGTTCCCACTCTGCTACAGGCAGCCTGCATCACCCCAAACTCCTGGCAGCAAGGGAAGGCAGGCAGGATTGCTTTCCCCTGCCCTGAGTTGAGCTGTGGGCAGAGACACGTGTCCCTCTGTGCCCTGCAGGAGAGGGGCTGGCCCCAGATTTTGCCTCTGGCCAGCTTTTGGGTGGACACAGCGGTGGTCCCTTGTGCCTCCTGCAACCTGTCACAGAGCTGGCTGCTCAGCTGCATCTTGAAGGCACGCCGGCCAGGCGAGCCCCTCGCTGGCACTGCTCAGGTAGGGAAGCACATTCTGGCGGGGTTGCTCGAGACTCCTTAAGCATCGTTAGAAAGTGCAGCGCAATCAGACAGGAAACAACAAGCTGATGTACCAACACCTAATGTGCCGTGGCAGGCAGCCAGCTGCAGGCAGCCCAGCCCTTGTTTGGGGGCATACGTCCCCGTGCCTGAAAGCTGGGGAGATGCAAGGAGTTTTAAAGTGATTGTGAAAGCAAGTTTTTACCTGGGGTTTTAAAAGAGGAGCATCTCATAAATCGACTGCAACGTGTCAATTTAATGCTTCCCCCCTCTTCCCCTTCAAGTACCTTTGCCAGGTTTTGCCTCCCCAGGCAGGGAAGGGAAATGTCTTTTGGTGGTGCCTGATTGCACCTCGGAGCTGTGAGGCTCCAGCTGGGAAGTGTCAATGCAGTGGCAGCTCCCGCTGCGAGACCCTTTCTGGCGCTGGAGCAGGTGACACGCTGACATGACAGACGTCGAGGGGGGTGTGCCGGGTGTGGGATCGCTCAGCATCCTCTGCCACGTATGGCCGTGTCATTCCGGGGACAATCTCATGAATGAGCTTGCCCAGCACAGCGGCAGGTGGTTAGAATTTCCCGGGTGACCATGTGGACCGAATTTAATTAAGAGGTTTAGGAAAACTCTTTCAGGAAAAGGGAAGGGCACAAACGGTTTAGAGAGGGCGGATTTGAAAGGCAGTGGGAGAAGCTGCTAAGTAGATCATGTCCAAAGGTGGACGCAAGCTTTTCTTGCTTGGCTTGGAGCTGTAAGATCAGGAAGATGGAGTGTCTTTAAATGTGAGCTCACGCCAAAGGCTGGAGAGGAAGGGTTGGTAAGTACAAGGAATGGGTTGTGGCAGGTCTTGGCCTGAGGGCAGAGGAGTTTGCATAAGGCTTTAATTTCTGAGGATCTGTGCAGGGCAGATGGCTGAGTTCCTGGCAAGCCAGATGTACATTCTGCCTGCTTGGTAGTTTTAGGACCTCTTTTCTCCTTAATGCTCTTCTTGTAAATGCCTTGTTCCCCAAAACGCTGTTTGGCTACTGTCTCCTTCCTCAGACGAAGCCCTCTTCAGGTGTGAGCAGTAGGCAGAGCAGCTGAGCAGTATTTGGGGTTAACAGGCAGCTAGAAGGGCAAGAGCTGCTGGCAGCAGAGGAGGGTCAGGAGTGGGATGAGCAGGTAGTGCTTCCTGTGATTGAGGATGAGCAGCATGTCTTCAAAGGAAGTTGTGGAGGATGTGGAACACCCCATGCCTGCTGGTTGCCAAGCCTCTGCATATCTGGGGACACTGAAGGGAGCAAAGATGCCAGGTGAGTTGTGCCTTCTTAGTAAGGTGGCTGAGAGGAGATCCCTGAGCTCCTTATGTTCCACCTTTTAGCAGTGCTGCTTCCTCTGAAATATCTCTGAAGCCCAGCTGTGCCCCGACTCCCACAGAGCACCAGAGAGCTGCCACAGTGACATCTCTCTCCTTTTGTCTCTCCTCTCCAGGTGTGAGAGCACAGAGGAATATGATTACGATTACCTCAGCATCAATAAAACCTGGGTCCTCACCCCCAAGGCACAGGAGACTGATGCCACACAGATCCTCAACTCGTTGCTGAAGAACTATGACAACAAGCTGAGGCCTGACATTGGCAGTAAGTGTCTCCTGAAGTTCCCTGGGGCCACGGGTGGTGACCTGGTCTAGCTGTGTCTTGTGTTTTCCATGCTTTTGTGGCTGCTGTAGTTGGGATTTTTGGTGAGATTAAGCCACGCTAATCCTAGATGTTCCCCTGGTCCTTAGTCCTTCACAAATGATCATAGCTCCAGCTATTTTTTTTTTTTCCAGTCAAGCCCACGTTTATTGATGTGGATATCTATGTGAACAGCATCGGGCCGGTATCTGTCATCCAAATGGTGAGTGTTGCTGTTGGGTCATGGTATCACCACAACTGCGAGTGTGGGAGGTAGCTGGCCCTGCACCGCTGGCAGGCTGCATCATGCTGGCTAGACATGGTGAGAAGGTGGTGGTGTCATGAGAAGAGGTGTACTTGTTTCCCTTCCCTTGGGAAGAGGTGCTCTGACCTGCTGATAGCTGGAGCTAGAAAGGCCTGGAAGCCATCCCTGGGTAGGAGAAAGGTTTTCAGGTGCCCCTGGTGAGCTCAGCAACCTTACCATGCTCAAAAGCTCAGGGAGAAGGATGATGCTGCTCTTTGATCTCCACTGGCAATGTGTGGGCAGGTGTCTCTGCATGGTGGCTTTGCCCTCTCCCGCTTGGGAAGCGTGTGGGCACCAGGATGCCTGGGGCAAGCTGCACCACCCTGGTTAAGCCAGTGCAGTGTTGAGTAGGAGGGGGAGCAGCATGCTTCCCAGGAGGGCTGAAACAGGTACCTGGAGATGGTTTCTGTGGCAATGGTTTGATGGTGTGAAACATGAGTGCCCCAGCTTGGCCTGTGGTGCTGGGGAAGGGCAGGCAGGGTACCTCAGGTCTGATGACTCTTCTTCAGTATGTGGCACCTTAGACTGATGCCACCATGACTTTGACGGTTTCTGCTCATGGCTCAGGACCCTGTACTAGGAGCAGCAGAAATGCTCAACAGAGATGCTCTTTGGTCTGAAGAGCTTCCAGGCCACCCACTGGAGAGCAACTGTTGATTATTTATTTTTCACAGGAAAAATTTCCATTACTATTTCCCCTGTGAAGTATTTTTTCCTCTTTTCTAGCAAGAAATAAACCTGACTGCTGTCAGGTTTTGAAAGACTTCTTTGGTCCTCTGGGCAGTGCGGTAGAGAGGACAAAGGAAAGGCACAGCCAGGACAATTTGGCTTTTCTTGTATCCTTCAGTGCAATGGAGCAGAAAGAAAACCAGCCCCCTTAAACCAAAAATAGAAAGTTCTTGGTATGAGCATGTTATTTTTAGTTTCCTAAACTGAAAATTTTCACTCAACAAACCCTTCTGGGGGTGGAGGAATGGCACCATAGGTGTAGTACCACTTCCACTCCAAAAAGCATTTTGAAGCAGCCCTTCTGACTGGCCACCACTGAGCACGTGCCTTGCAGCAGTGCCTGCTCATGAACCACTAGATGGGCACCTAACTGGGTACTCACTGGCCCAATGAGGGCACCATCAGGAGGCTCAGCAGAGACAGCCTCAAGGCAAAAATTTCTTTTCATTGTTTCTGTGGGGCCAGCCTCTAGGAGAAGAACCACAGCCCAAGCCATGTGGATGTCATCCCTGGCTGCCAACAGATCCCACAACTCCTCCATCCCATGTGGGAGTGTGGACGTGAAGCCAGAGCGATGTCACAGCAGCAATGCAGGAGGAAGGGTGCAGGGGCTGGGTGTTCTCACCTCTCTGGCCACTGCTGTGCCTGGAGATAGAGTGTAAGTTTCATATTATAGGTGGCTGTCCCATCTGCTGCCCAAAGATATGCCAAGAAAACCACACAAAACCACGGTGCATATCCTCATTCCTTCTCTTTCCCCCTCATCTATTTACATTACCTCTTTCCACCCCTGTTAGAAGCTCTGCTCTCCTCCCTGTTACAGGTCACCATGCAGGTGGTAGTGGTAGAGAGTGGCTTATAAAATCCAGTCTTGCATCCAGAGTTCATCTCTTCTCCTAAACAGAGATACCAGGCACTGCTGCTAGTCCGGTTTCCTAAGAAACACAGCTTATGCCATGGTGATGGGTGTGTGAGAACATACGTACAGTCTTTCAGTATTTTAGATTCACTGGGCTAATACTAGCCATATATGGCTGCATGTTTAGGAGCTTCAGGCATACTCAGCATTTCCAGTATTTCTGTAAAAACACGATGCAAGGCAGTGACAACAGCTATCCCCACTGAGGTGGGGAGGAAAAGGTGTTGTGTGAATTCAACTCTTCCTAGAAACCAGAGAATCATATGGGAGGGTGTGGCTGAAGGTGGAATGGTCCTGACCATTCCTAGAGCAGTTCAGCCCACACGTTTAGCTCTTTCTGAGAGTCAGCAGTAGCTTTTACACTTTGTGAAGTCGGGCTCTACCGCTGCACATGATCCCAGGGCATCCCAGCACGCCTAATGTCAGCCAGGAGCATGAAGGCAAGACTGGTGCTTGAATTCCCTACATCTGCAGGGCTCTGCTGGTGAAGCTTCTGCAATGGGTCTAATCTACCCATCTGCAGCCTTCCCACCTGAGGAAGCCATTACCTTTTGTGGGAACAGCATGGTAAGGAGCAGCTCAGGCATGGTAGGGAAACTCTTGGTGTAGCAACAGTTGAGGGATTTTGTCGTCTCAGTTACAACTGGCTGTACTGTCTCTCTGAAATGCCCAGATGCTACAAGGTCTCTCCTGAGTCCCAACAATCAGCAGTGATCTGAAGACACCTCCATATGACTCCCAAGGTAGACTCTCTATTGCCCTGCTCTTCTTCCCTGTCCCCTTAGGTAACTTCCTAACCTTGAATCTATGATGCCCTTAACTTCAAAACCTTTCTCCCTGAGATGGATGGCAGCTTTCTGCCATCCATATTCTGAACACCTCCTCCTGCTCATGAGAGAGGCTGCATCCTGCTCTAGCGTCTCTTGAAGCAAGAGAAAAAGGCTGTGACAAAGCTGCCACAGTGTCACCTCTGGACTTGGCTGCTTCACCCATTTATTTTGTGTTTGTTTGCTTTTCCATGCTGATGCAATGAATTAAGTCATTCTGTGGGTCATGCCAGCCACTGGCAGGCTGGCATCAAATGTGCGATACAGATTGTCTTTGCAGGGGACGTGTCATTCCTACTTTGTCCCTTTTTTATATAGCTCCTCCCAACCGGAGAAGCTCTGCCTTCTCCCAACTGTCCGGCCTGTCCCATGTACCTGATCTTTCCCTTTTACCATACGCAACCTGAGGAAATGCACATTTCTGAGGGAAGAGAACCAGAATTTGTCTCAGAGGTAGATCTCTCCTGAGCCCTTGGTGAGATTGTATCTGTGGCAGAGAAGCAGCGGCTCATGTAGGCTGGAAGGTCCACTGGAGAGGAAATGTTCCATTGATCTCTTTTAGGCGCGTTGCGATGACAGTGTCTTACATAAATATTTCCCGTTGACAGAGCCAGGCTGAGTGGAAGACAAAAACCTAGTTCTGCGTTTAAGAAATATAGCAGCATCACTGTGGCTATTAGCCTGGACCAGCAGGGTCTGTGCATCTGAAGGCTGTAGGATGGCCTGATGTGCTGGTAGAATAGAAGGCTTCAACTTCATCCATTTAATTTGAAGAATGGGTGTCCTGTGATGATCTGCTCACCCCTCAAAGGGTTAACTACTCGCTGCTGCCTTCAGCCTGGCAATGCTCTGTCAGGGCTTGGAAGCTGGCCCTGCCTCGCCGCTGCTCAACCTCCAAATGATAAATCATGTCAGGATACAAAACTGATTCCGGTTCTTAAAAATGAATAGGTGATTTGAAAATGCCCTGCGCTGGGTGTGAATTCTGCATCCCCCTCATCAATCACTTGTCATAAATAGCATTAACATTCAGGAGCCAGCAGAAGGCAGGCAGGTTTGGAGGGAGAAGAAATGTAGAGTGATTTCCTGGTATCTCTTGTAGACCGGAGTGGCAGTCTTTTCTACTAATCCATATCCCCGAGCACCACGTCAACTCATCTCTTGAACACCTCCAGGGATGGTGCCTCAACCACCTCCCTGGGCAGCCCATTCCAATGCCTGACAACCCTCTCAGGAAAGAAATATTTCCTAATATCTAACCTGAACCTCCCTTGGCATGACTTGAAGCCATTACCCCTTGTCCTATCATCTGTGACGTGGGAGAAGAGACCAACCCCCACCTCTCTACAGCCTCCTTTCAGGTAGTTATAGAGAGCAAGAAGGTCTCCCCTCACTCTCCTTTTCCCCAGACTGAACACCCCCCCCAGCTCCCTCAGCCTCTCCTCGTAAGGCTTGTGCTCCAAACCCCTCACCAGCTTCATTGCCCTTCTCTGGACTCGCTCCAGCACCTCAATGTCTTTCTTGTAGTAGGGGGCCCAAAACTGAACACAGTACTTGAGTTGGGGTCTCACAAGTGCCGAGTACAGGGGAACAGTCACCTCTCAGATCCTACTCCTTCTACCCTTTTGGGGTACCCTTTCTACCCTCCAGCAGATCAACACTCCCACCCAACTTGGTGTCATCTGCAAATATGCTTAGGGTGCATTTGGTTCCCTTGTCCAGATCATTCATAAAGATGTTGAAGAGAACCGGCCCCAGTACCGAGCCCTGTGGGACACCACTCGTGACCGGCCGCCAACTAGATTTAACTCCATTCACCACCACTCCCTGTGTCCAGCCCTCCAGACAGTTTTTAACCCAGTGGAGAGCATTCCCATCTAAGCCATGGGCAGCCAGTTTCTCCAGGAGAATCCTGTGGGAGACTGTATCGAAGGCCTTGCTGAAGTCTAGGTGAATCACATACACAGTCTTTCCTTCATCCACCAATCGAGTCACTTTGTCATAGAANNTCATAGAAGGAGATCAAGTTTGTCAAGCAGGACCTGCCCCTCATGAACCCTACTGGCTGGCCTGATCACCTAGGCATCTTTCATGTGCTGCATGATGGAACTCGGGATGATCTGTTCCATGACCTTCCCAGGCATCGAGGTCAGACTGACAGGCCTGTAGTTCCTAGGATCATCCTTCCAACCCTTCTTCTGGATGGGCATCGCATTTGCTAGACGCCACTCAGCTGGGACCTCCCCAGCTTGCCAGGACTGTTGGTAGATGATAGAAAGTGGCTCTGCAAGCATTTCTGCCAGCTACCTCAGAACCCTTGGGTGAATTCCATCTGCTCCCTGGGGAAAGGCCCTGTGTGCTCTGCCAATCAGAATGTGGCAGTAACCAGAAGTAAAGCTAGGAGATGGTTAAGATAGGAAGGCGGACAGGGCTTGTTTGAAAGAGGATGGGCTGAGAGATAAAAGGATGCAGAAAAGTGGGATCATCAGGTCCAGTCCCTGTACAGTCTGGAGTTTCCTCCTCATCCCCATGAACCTTTTGGTTTTGGGTGGGGTTGAGGCACCTGGCATTTCTCAGGGTGGTGGGAAGCTGCATTTACACTATCAGGGAAGAGATGCGCTTGGCCACAAGCCCCTCCAGAGCTGCCTGCTCCCACTGGTTGCCAGCCAGCAGCACCTCAAGCCAAATCACCCACAGCGCCACAGCTTTCCAAGCTCTGTCATGGATCTGGATGCCCAATTAGATTCCCATTAACACAACGAGTGTTTCGGTGTCCTTGGCGTATCACTAAGATGAGCCTGGTGCAAAGACCCACCTTGGTTCCCTGAGCGTGTTTGCAGGAAGAGGTGCCAGGGAGGACAGTGGGGACAGATGGAGGAGACTTTTTGGGTTCAATTTTTTCGCTGACTGGTTGTTTGCTGGAGGGATTTGCTCCTGGTCTTGTTTTGTAATGGCTTTATTGCTATAGATTATAGCTTTAACTGGTGTCAAGGGCACCTAGAGTTCTGGATCACCTTCCTTTAGGGATGCTTAACTCTCAGGAAATGATGCTGTAGAAGTAAAGAGGTTGCCAACTATTGGGGCTGAGTTGTCTTTCAGTCCTCACGATGTCCATGAAGTGTCCATGAAAGCCAGTATGGGTGGGAGTGGGAAAAGCGCTTCTCTTCTGAGCTTGGGGGGTGGAACAAGTCCTGCCCAGGGCATCTGTGATTCCTCCTAGAGGTCAGAGCTGAACATCCTTTTCTTCCTTTCTTAAGCAAAACAAAGTGTGAGGTTTGAGGAGTTGAACACTGAGAATACAGCCCAAACTCTGTGCCAAAGTGACCTGCCTTGATCACCTGCTGCGGGTGTCGGGGTCAGAGGTGGTACAGCCAAGGCTAGTTTAGATGCTCAAGACTCCTCTCTTTGGCGTGTGTGAGAAGATTGCCTTGTGTGCCAAATTCTGCACCAAAACTCGATGACAGCTCTTCTGCTGGGATTGTGGACCACCTCAATCTCATTACTTAATGATAATAAATATGGAAAGAGCAAAATTGGCCTCTGTCATGCACCAGGGGCTAGATTGTGCTGCCTCTGAAGTGCCTGTGATTTCCAGGGGGCAGGGTTAAGCCCCTGCCTCCATTATTACAGCAAATTATTTTCTTAGCTCTGCCTGCAAGTGGGGGATGAGAACCCAAGGAGGATGATACATCCAAATGCACGTGTTGAATATTTCCCCCTTCCCTTTTTAGTGAGGAGATGCTGTGCACTATTAAATTAATGATGCTGTGCCTAGCTGCATTAGTTACCATGCAACATACTAACAAAATTGAGGATGAAGAACGTGTTTTCCCACGTCTGGAGTACTGCAGAATAGATTTAATAGATTTGCATGTATGGTGCATTTGTGAGAACGCTGTGAAAAAGGGTGAGGGAAGGAAGGGGGCAATGTTTTTTTCATTATCAGCTGATGAATAATTAATTTACAAACGTTGTCTTGTTAAATATAAATTAATCCTCATTTGACACACTTTATAATTTAGAAGTATAAGCCCAGCATGAATGAAAAGAACTCCCTACTGACTGCTTTCATGTAAATCCCGAGGAGCCGGGGAGAGAGGTTTGGCTTTCAAAGTTAAAGCTGACAAGGGGTAGTGGTGAGGAAGGGGGCTGCTGTCACAAAGCCAGCCTGGGGACCTGGGACACTTTGGCTTTGCTCATGGGTGCTTTCCGTGCAGGGGTGGCTTAGGGAGGCGGTGGCTGTCTGCACAACTCTCTTCCTACTCCCTGCGCAGAGCTGTGGGTGGCCAAGCTGCTGGATCCCAGCTCTTTGAGTAAAATCCCCATCAATGCCACGTTATCGGAGCCTGCAGAGAGCTGGCAGCTGCTTGTGACTGGCTGAGCTGTCCCAGCACCAGGGGCAAAGATCCCCAGGAGAGGAGGCAGGCTCTGCCAAAGCCGTACGGGGCTAAGTCACCCTTGCAGAGATCCCTTAGGCGGTTTGAGGCATCTCCGCATGGAAGTGGAGCTGCATCCCAAGGAACAGCAGCTGTTGGAAGGCAGTTAGTGTGGGAGCCATGGTGGGAAGCCCTGGTTTTACAGCTCTGGTGTCCCACTGTAAGGCTTGGGTTAATATCTTCATTTCTTCTTAATAGATGGGGAAACCGAGACCGGTAATAATTGTCTGGCTCTGAGGAACACTTAAGACTTGATTATACTTAGCTTTGGCTGCTTTGGAATAAGTAGGGAGGAAATGAAATGAAAATGGCACACTTTTTAAGATGCTTGAATGTGTTGCTCTGGAGGAGAAGATAAGCCTATAGGTAAAGGAAATTTGTTACCTCCCCCCTTCTTTCCTAATAATAATAGACTCCAGCGGTTGCGCAGCACTTCTCAACTGAAAGGACTTAAAAATGCTTCACAAATTATCTGTCTGGGAGGCAATAGCCCAGAGGCACCCACTTCTCGGGTGGACTGCAATGCCCGAAGTGTGTCACGATGCTCTGCTGGGTGTGCAGCGAGTCAGGCACCACTGTGAATCTAGTGAAGTCACGCAGGACACACAATCGTGTTAATGAGCTAGATTGGGTTTTTGTCCCTGACAAAGCTGCATATTGTAGAAATTTAAAATGTTGGGAAATGGGTATTGCTCACTAAGGGCCCCAGTGCTTTTTCTGGCCATTGGTTTCCACGCTTGAGTGATGGCTCAGCACCACCGGAGCTGGTGGTGCATTTATAACATCTTCACAAATACTCATTTGCTTGGAAAGTGCTCGTATCTCTTGATTCCTTGATATTCAGGAACAGTCACCTGAGCCCATTCCTGCGTGCCCAAGTACTAGGAAAGTGACTATTCTGCACAGAGCCGCTCATGAGGTGAGGAGGTTGGGTACATGAAGGAAGGCAGCAGCTGTCCTGTAGCCATCATTTGTCATTGCCTTAAGAAAATAGAAATAATCATGAGGCCACTGAGGAATAGCAGCAATCACTTGTGGGACAGACCACAAACCGCAACAGGTCTAATGAAATAAATTAGTTACTCCCATCCTGAAGGTATCCTAAGAGCATCCCCAAATTTCAGGGTCTGCTCCCAAACCAGAAAAGGGCTAATTTACTCACTATGAATAATTAAACCAGCTCCCTTTTTATTATCCAGAGTGTACACTAATCCCCTCTAGATATTTTCTGTGTGACATCCGTGTCGGTATTTTATTTATAGGCTGCTTATGGTGCAGAAAACACAAGGAAATCTGTTATCAGGGAAAATTAATAAAAAACAGGGGGGTTGCCTGTTTAGAGCTAAATAAAATATGAAATTCTGGACAGCAGCCTCCTGGGGGGGGGGGGGGGGGGGGAGTGTTTCTCTTCAGAGGTATTTCTGGAGACCAAAGCCCTAAATTTCATTAACATCTGTGCTCCCCGGTACCATGCTAAATGAGGAATGTGGCTGGACTTGGGCTGGTTTCTTAAACTAGAGCATCAGTCCTGGCTCACAGGTGCTTCCACACAGCCCTCAGCTTGGGCAGCCTCTGGCCCCCAGGCAACACTGGATAAATCAACATTCATAATTAAATAAGTAGCTCTTGTAAATTCCTTCCCCAATCCCATTTCTGGCCTCGCAGGAATGGCTCAATCCTGTATTCATCCAGTGCCAGCCTTTGGAGAAAACTCATGTTTCTTCAACCCAGCTGAATGTGAAGGTTTTTTTTTCCCTGAATCCTTGTAGGCAGCCTGGAAAGGATGGTTACTGTAGGCACTTCCCGAGTAGCCGTTGTGCTCATCATGCCCCACATGAGACTGTTGTAACTCATAATTCCTCATCCTTATTCACAGAAAACTTTTCTAATGCAGCTCATGACCCCCCGCAGCTGCTCCTGGTCTGACTTTCCAGAGGTCTCTGCCACTAACTGGGTTTCTGCTTTTTAAAAGACCACGATGACGATTTCCCAGCGACCAGGAGACTCTCCTTACTGTGGCCTTGACCCCTGGAGGGATGTTCCCTACCCTGGCAGGTAGCAGTTATATCTCGGTTTGGTAGGAGCTTTGCTCTCTTTGCCAGGACATTAAAAGAGACTTTGCCATGCCACAAGGTCATGGACATGGTGGAATGTGGTGGGAATGCCGCCTTGCCCATCACAGGCTGGTGGGGACGTGCCTGAGAAATGCAGACTCAGGCTCAGAGCTGCATTTTGCAAAGAAAAGCACAGATGCAGCCATCTCTGTCACACGCTGATGGAGTTGCTCTGCAGTTTCCACTTCTTCACACAGAGACGTGTGTGCCTGGACAGGCCGGGAAGCATGTGTTTGATTCCAGGGCTGATCTGTGCTCTGAACCTCATTAAATTGATTCTTTCAAGTCAAAGGGAAAGCATTACTGTGTCAAATTTGAAAGATATAGGCTGTACCGATAGTTGTCACTTGATGGGCTGAATTATTTTTAAGGCAGAGTTGATTTATTTGAACTGAAGGCTTTGGATCTCTCCACAGGAGGGGTCTGGATATTTCAGGTGCGTGAGAGCCAAGCCAAAGAGCTGGTCAGAGGTTTCTGGTCCAGGGCAAACAGCCAGCACCATAGTGGAGGGCATCTCATTGTCACCTCCCCCTTGGGATGAACAGCCAAAACTCTTAAGCATTTCTGAGGGAAGATGGCTTTAGGGACAATCAAAATATTCATGTTTACAATCATCAGATTGCTTTTATTTGCTTTTCATATGGTGATAAATTCTGTCCTATAAGTAAAGCATAAAAATGAGTATTTGAAAATAAAAGTCCAAATGAAGTGAATCAAATCAATAAGGGTAAAGATAAGTATTCTATTAGCTTACTGAAGGAAAAAAAAGCTGCTGAATGAAATGATGAGGTTGAAGTAATTCATTTTGGGTTTTGACACTTCTAATTCATTTTCAAGAGAACTTCATTTTTTCAGTAGAAATCGGTTCTGTTTACTTCCTGCATCCCCAGATGAAGCAGTCCTACCATCTCCCCTAAAAGGCTGATGTGAAATCTGCCCGCTATAAATGTGTTATGAAATGGAGACTATTTCTCAGAATTCAGTGGTTGTGGGTGACCAGAGGCAATATGTTTCAAGGACCTCTTCATGCCTCGATGTTAAAAGCTGAACATTCAGGCTATTACATCCCATCTCTGCGCGCAGGAATGGTTTAATTGTCCATGATACAAATTGCAAGCGAGCAGCAGTGGAGCAGTGATACTGCCAGCCTGAGCCTCCCCATGGCACCAGGGCTGAGGCAGCCCTTTTGCTCCCTCCAACCCCTGGCATCTCCTTCGTGTCTTCAGCTTGGTGTCTTTGGTGCCAGTAGGAGATATGTCTTAGGGTCAGCAAGTGGGTGGACAGATAGATCTTCACAGTCATCTGCCATGATGCCTCACGGTGGTTGGCAGCAGCTCGTCCTTCCCTGCTGTGGGTTTGCTGACACTGTAGCTGTTTCACACCAGTGCTGCTGAGACCATCCACAACCAGTTCCCAATGCTCCTGAAAGCCCCACAGGAATCATGCTGGCTGCATGGGGGTACTGTGCATGGGGGAATAAGTCTGGTCAGGGGTTTTAGGCTTGGAACGTGCTGGTATCATGGAGCTTATGGTAGCTGGGGATCCTACTATAAGGCTTGCTGGTCCATATTCGTGTCCAGAGGGCTTTGCTGTGAGGATTTCTGTGGTTGTTCTCTGACCTGCAGTTGGAAATGGCTCTCACCATCTGAGAGATGGTGTGATGTAGCACAAAGCAACCATCTGTAGCTACAGGAGAAGTGCGGGCAGTGGTAATGGCTCACCTGCAGGCAGATGCACATGGCATGTGTGAACCAAAACACGGAGGAGGGTGGGTGGGGGAACACCTTGTCCCTGTGTGGCTGGGGAACAAGGAAGGTCAGAGCGGGGACTTTGCAAATGTTGTGAGTCTTGTTTCTGGCACATCCCCCCTGATCTGCTTCTCTTGCCCTCTGGCTTTGCTAGTGTACCTGTTACATCCCCCGTGCCAGGTCTGTGTCCCTCGATCTGCCATTCTTCTCCACAGACACCCGAAGCCACCTTAGTAGCGTAGCGAGGACAGGGAGGGGAAGTGGCACAGTGAGCTAAAGAAGTGGGAAGAATTTGTGGGAGTTAGGTTGGCTGTTCTTCCAGGCACAGGGAGGTAGGAGGGTGAAGTTAAGATGATAACTGGTTGATCTTCTTGTCATCTGCTCCTTGAAAAGAAACGCTGAAGGCAAAGACTCTGGTCCTCTCTCGCTATATCAGCGAGAGAGGAGATGAAAATACCTCTGTGTTGCTGCTATCACACAAAGCCCAAGGCAGGTCTGAGTGCTGGGATTTGGTAAGGAGCAGCAGAGAACGGGCTGCCCAGCTCCCAGGAACTTTGGATTAAGCTCAGGAGACAAAATTGTTTGGTTTCTTTGTATGTATGATTCTGGGATATACAAGCTCTGCCAGTGTATTCCTTCCACCTCTGTGTAGAAACCCTGAGTCTTCTTCTTTCTCACTACTTCCCAAAGATATCCTCAAGCCATCTAGGGGGACTGGGGAAGGTAGAGTGGTTGAGATTTAAAGCAGGCATCTGCAGTAGGCTGTCTCTACAAAACAGCTGGGAGCTGGAAAAAAGGACTGGGAATACCAGCCACCAGTTTCTGAGGAGAGTCTTTGGCAGGCGCCAGGTGCCATGGGAAGTAAGCAGCCCAGAGCAGCAGAGCTCTGTAGGTCCTGCTTCCCAGTGGCCGTTGTCCTGGCATCCAAACGACTGCCACACTTGGCCTGAAGTGTGGATGTATGCCTGGAAAGGAGAATCAGCTGGCCTGGTGTCCCTTCTGTAGCTGCGGTCTAGCTTGCTTTGCCCTTCTCCTGCCCAACAGGAGAAATTGTTCCTTCTTTGTAACCTGATTCATTTCTCCCAGCTGCTTTCCTCAGCCTGGTGCTCCCTTGACATCTCACTAGGGCTGGGCTGCGATTTTGTGGTGGCTTGAAAAGAAGAACTGTGAAAGGAAAAACAAAACAGAGCTAAATCAAGAAATTAGTGGGGTAGGAAGAGAAAGCTAGCAAGCACAGCAAGGGGACACGAGAGACAACATGAAATGTGTTTCCTTGAAAGAGTCAGTGGATCAGAGTACACTGTCCCCACCTCCTCCTTCATCTGGGGCCAGGAGAGAACAGTGTCAGGAGTGAGGATTTCTGCAGAGGACACAAACCCCTCCCCTTTTGTGCAAGCAGAACTTTTGCAGATTTTTTGAATGTGCTTTTTTCCTTGAGGATGAGGATTAGAAAGGGATTTATACAGGCAAACAGTGGTTTTCCTCCTGGCCAGCGCAGGCATTTTTGTATAACAGATAGTACTGGATTGGAGGCAGGGAGACAGGCCCAACTGGTAAGTCCTAAGCTTAGGAGGATGCTTGCTCTAATATTTCAAAACCACACAGCCACATGCCTCTGACAGTTGAAGACATTCATGTCATTTAATGTTTGGAGGACTTTCCTGCCTTCCTTTGCTTCACCTGAAGGCCATTTCCCTGCTGCCACAACAGGATACTGCTCTCATTCCTGCTTCTCCATCCTGAACGGAGCAGGATCCTGCAGGCAGCCTTGTGGGAATCCAGCAGCGAGTTTTGTAAGGACAGAGAGATGGGGCGAGGAACACGTCAGAGCTGGAGGAGCAGATCACGTTCCCAGGCAACGATGGACTTGCAGATGTCTCCATGGGGACAAGCTGACCATCCCAGAGGCTCCTACCCAGGAGTGTTTAGAACTGGACACCTTGGGGGATTCATGGGATGTCCTAACTCCCTTTGCCTGGTACAAGGGAGCTGCAACAGCAACTCCCTCAGTCCTGGGCTGTATTAGACTGCCCGTCCCTGTGTTTCATTTTAATAGCAGTGGGTGGCACGGGAATAGGAAGTGCAATTAAAGAAATTCCAGCTTCTCATCTGAATCTTGTCAAGCTGTCCTGGAGGAGCAGTCTTGGGGAGTTAATTGTATGCAGTGAGAAGGTTTGTCTTCTAGCCCTTTCAAAGGAAATTTCTTTTTGTCTCGTCAAACGCCCCATGAGCTTAAAGGACAAATAAACAAGAGCACCTGTTCAAAGTGCTAAGTATTCTCTTCCAGTTGTCGTATGTGCTTCTGTCCTCACTTCTTCTCTTCCCCCACCTGCTTTCTCCTTCCAGCACAAAGTTGCTTCAAGCCCAACATCACATGGAGCATTTAAGCATTTAGCAGTAAGGTTTGACACGCAAACAAGACTTTGAACAAGCATGGCTTAGCTCTGCAAGCAGCCCAGGGATTTTATAGAGATCATGGTAACCAGTCTGTATCCTCATTTGCATCAGAAGGTGCTTACACATGACTTTCCACCCAGGCCATGTCCTATCCTGAGAGTGGTGAAAAAAACAAACTAAAAGGAGGCAGCTCCTTCCCTGTTGTGTTTTGCATAATACTTCATTGAAGTACTCACTGTCTTCCCCGTTAATGAATTCTGCCCCATCTGCATATAGCATCCCGCGTCCGTGCCTCTGCCTTTTCAGTAATAACCTCGTCAGGGACAGTGCAGACAGACTGTGCTTCTATAAACCAGAGCCTGGCTGATGTCATGTCTCGACTCAAGGACTTTCCTTGATCCTTTGGGTAATGACTGTTAATCAGATGCTAAAATACATACCTCTGGATCACGTGCCCCCAGGGCTCACAGTGAGAGACTCGGTGTGCCAGGCTACATTCCCATGAAAAGAAGAAGAGGCACTGTGGCAATCAGCAGCCTTTTTGGGATTGCATGTGAGGAGGTAACAACATGTGAGGAGGGACAGGAAGCAGTGGTAGAAGGGAGCAGCTCAGAAGAAAGAGGTTTGGGGAAAGAAATAGTCTGGGGTGTTTGGCTGTCAGGAGTATAAAAGCCTGCCTGCCTTTTAGATGTCCCTGCTTGCACATGTCTGGGAGCAGGAGTGGGCAGAGCTGTGTGGGAATGGGCAGGTGGAGATATCAGAAGCCAGCACTAGATTTCGAAAGCCCTGTCCAGTTCCTTCTGCAGAAACTCCGAGGGTGAGCAAGCCACAACTGGGGAGTTTGCGATCGACAGAGCAGCATGTACAGCACACCTTGTTTGAAGGTTCCTGGCACGAGCACAGAACGTGGTGATGGTTTTTAACAGCGAGTTTGTATTATAAAAAGAAAGCTGTCTCAACTGAGGTTCCCTGGCCAGAGGCGAAAGACATTCAGGCAAGGACAGCGCTGCCGGTGTTGCTGTGGAAGTGAAACAGATGGGAAGTTCAATGTGTCACCTTGAACATCAAAGCTGTGCTCCTTTTGTCCTTGCTGGCTCCCCTAGTCACTCCCGCGTCATGTCCAGAAGGCTCTCTGGGGTCTGATTTGGAGAGAGGAGAACCTTGGAAACAAATGAAATGTATATCCTCATTCTTTTACTCTTTGTGTTGGGGAGACAAAACTCATGCAGAGGAGGGACGCAGGGACATCCACAAGCGAGGTGTCTCACCATACTAATGAGAGAAGTAAGAGAAACCTGATGTTGCCCAAATGCTTGCTGAAGTGGTCAGTGTCAGGCATTAGCATATGCTGTTAGTCATTGTCCTCTCTGCTTGCTGCCTTTGGAGAGCGCTGGTACAAGTCATGCTAGAAGCACGTTCCTGCCCGCAGGCTGTGGGGACAAGAAGTTCTGCCTCAGATTTGAAGATTATTCTAAAATAAGGCTGTTTTATTTAGTTGTCCAAGTGTGGAGACTGACTGTTACTGATCGTGTTCCCTGGGATGTGGACTTGGCTCCTGGGAGCAACCCAGGGTTTGTCAGACAGGTTTGCAGGCTGGGAGGGATGTGTGGGATGTTGTGGAGAGGAAAATCCTCACCTGTGCAGGGCTGTCAGGGTGTGGAATTGCTGAACGCTCTTCTGTCTGAAGGGGGGATGCTTGGGCTGAGCCCTGGTTTGCAGAAGAGGGAGACTGGAGGAGAGATACCCTGCCTTGCCTCAATCCACACAGAGCAACCTACCAGCCCTCAAAAGTAATAGACCCCATTCCTAGGTCTCCTCAGGAATTCCTAGGTCTCCAACTCCTGAGGTTCTCCTGAATTGCAGCACCTCAAAGAGTTTATCTGTAACACTTGCTTTGTTTACCTCTGTGACTGACAGTAGGGACCCATCAGATTCACGTCAGCCCACCCAAAACGCTGGCCATGCCTCCCAGAAAAGCACCCCTACTTTATTGTACTGCAGCAAGGGATTTGCTTGGAAGCACAGAGGGAAGGAATAAAGACAGATATCAGAACCATAAAGCTAGAATGAGACCGGGTAGGATATTAATTTCTCAGCCCCACTGTTATTTAAGATTTTTCCAAGCTATCTGTCCAGCAGAGGAAAACGGAGGAGCCTGATTCCAGGTCGCTGTCTCCCCTATTTAGAAGTTTTCTTGTTACTGTTAAATACAAGTGAAGTTGCAAAAAAACACCTTTAGATCCTTAATTTTATCCTAATCTACAAAGACATCTTCATCTCATGACTTTGCTTTTCTCTCTGGCATTTGTCAGAAAGCTGAGCTCTGAAGGAACACAGAGAAAGCAGCTCATAGACGGATACAGAGGAACCTTGGGGTACCAACTCCTCTGCATCCCGCTAATTGCACCCTTGAGATGGGTCAGCTGGACTGCACACACAAACTCCCTTTGAGCCGTTTGGAAAGGATCTTCTGGCAGTTGCACAGCTCTGTTTATTTGCTGTAGAAGGTAACCTGAAAATACAAACTGCTAATTTCGAGCTGTCTCGTGCTAACACTGAGTTTAAGCTGTTAGTCTGAAGTTGTGTGGCCCTAGCTCATGTCTGTTCTGAACCCAGGGTGGAACTTAGTCTAGAGTAGAGTTTCTGTGGCCAAATCCAACTGAAAATATGGACTGATTTGCCATGTGTGAGCACTCACAGAGATGAGAGAGGAGGCACAGGGAAGAGCTAACTGGGGCCAGGCTGGATGTCCTTGCCATATTGGGACATCAGATTGGGGAGCAGAGAGGTGCTCCAGGACCACGAAGGTTAGGACAGAGCGGCTGGAGCTGGGATGACCCAAGGAGCAGGGCTTAGGGCTGCACACAATGAGAACAGTGGCCAGTTCCCAACTCTCTTTTGCTGGGGACCAGCTGATTTCTGAACCTGTGCATTTTCTTTTGGATTGAAAATTTTCAGGTTTTCTTTAAAATTACTTTGCACATGGAAATTCCATAGCTTTTCACTTAAACTCTGTTTTTAAAAAATGAAAGGGTTTGAGAATGCAGTAAAATCCTTTTGTTGTTGTTTTATTTTTTTTCTTCCAAGATGAACTATTCTTGTCAACTTCGCATCCTTTTATTTCCCACAAGTGCTCTTCTACAGGACAGGTATTTTTTTCCATTAAATGTTTTCAGATTTTACCATTTTCTGGAAGTGGGTTTCCACCAGCATCTGCGCTTGCCCACATGAGGAAAAGGAGGACTGATCAGTGATGTGTGGCACTGCTGAGTGATGACAGTGGCCAAGGGCCAGCAGGGACAGGCTGAAAGGCTGAGCTGGCCACGAGCTCACAGAGCCAGGAGCAGCGACGCTCCTCAGCATTGGATCAATTCACGTGGTAGTATTTAGGGTAGGCAGTTTTCAGTGTTTGCCTTATGGGTAGTTTGATTTATTATTTTATGACTGACATTTGATGCAATATCGCGTGCGTGCCAACGTGTGTGTGCTACCTCATGTGTGATCCAAATGGGGTGACCCAACTCTTAGAGCAATTCCTCTTATTTCGCCAGCTCCTTCTGTTGAAAACACTAAAAAAGCCAGTGCTTTTACAGAGGAGTTAACAACCTCCATGTGCTGCACAGCAGATGGTACAGTAATGTCGGAGGCGTATTTTACAATAACCTTTTTCCACATGGGGAACTTGAGGTATAGAGAAGTCTCTTTCTGATGCTTAAGAATGTATCAGTGGCAGAGAGAAACTACAGGGGTGCAGGAGTTCAAGAAATAGCTTTGCTGTAAGTTTTAGGGGCTGAATTCCTCCTGCCAAACTTCAGCTATTCAGCCTTGATCAGCCTGGATTCTTCTAAGGTTGGTACAAAAGTGAGGCATTTCCAGAAGACAACCTGGACTGCTTCATATTGGGATCTCCCTCCAGAAATTCCTGCCCCGGTGACTGTAGGGAACCCATTTTAATCACCTTGATCAAATGCCTACAGCTAAGTGGGATCTGATTAATGCTCAGAGAAGGGTCTGATCAATGCAGAGCTGCAGTCGTGCAAGGTTCCTCAGCATCAGTGTAAAGAGCAGAGCACCTGATAGGAACCGGTGCTAAAGTCTTCAGGAACTGTCCAGGTTCAACCCCAGCTGGCAAATAAAGCCCCCAATAGGCACTTGCTCACTCCCCTCCTAAAATGAGATGGGGGAGAGAACTGGGAGGATAAAAGTGCTCCCAAAGGCCAGAGCATTTTTGTATAAATCTTGCCTCAGATATTCCTCAATGAAAACACATTTGTAAATGCCAACATTTCCCACCTTGAGGCAAGGGAGCCAGCTCAGCTAATAAGTTCTTCCTCGTGAACAGCTGTGCTTATAATAGCCACTGAAATTAGATCAAACCACGGGACGGTGACAATAACAGCTCAGATGTTTCAGAAGAGCCGAATGACTTGTGCACTACACCTTTTGCAAAGGCCAGCTATGAATGGTGCAGGAGGAGCTCTTTAGTGCTCATCCTTTCTGAAAATCTGGGCTTGACAACAAATATGAAACCCCTGGGGTAGCTGACCTTCTGCTCTCCCAAAACGTTGGCATTGGTTATCCCAGACCCAAATGCTGAACTTTACAGCAGGACATCTGACCCGAGCAGCCAGCCCAGAAGCCAGATCTCACAAGGGACTCCAGTGAGGAGGTGAAACCGATAGAGGCATCTAACATGGACTTACCATTGCATTTTTAGTTACTTTCTCCTACACCAGAGATATTGCTGAGGAGGAGCATTATCTCATAGTGGCATATATGGAGGAGCATATAAGCTCATAGTGGCTCTAACAGGGCTTGCAGGGTTTAGGGAGGATATGCCAAATATTGTGTTATTTTGGCCCCGATAGCACGAAGGAAAAGCAAATGGCCCCAAGGAGAATAAAGTCAGCCCTTCCCATCATTGTTATTTCCTCGGGCTGCCATTTTGTCCCTGCTGTGCCACCATGCCTTTGCTTGCCTGTGGGCTCTATTTCACTGTTTCACAACGTGATCCATGCCCTCATCACCACATACCTTATGTCCAAGCAGTACTCAGTGTGATCCAGAGCACTCAGATGCTGGAATAGCTCTCCCCACCTCCTGGTTTTGGGCAGTGGACTTGCTTTACAGTTGACTTTGAGGGCTACTGCTGTCCTAGCTCTGTGTCTCCTCATGTCTGTTTTGAATGAACTGTGGAGGCACCACCATCACTTTGAATATGCTGCATCTATCCCCATTTAGGGCTATGTTAGGACCTCATCCCTGTCACCTTCACTGTGTCTGACCAGGGTGAAGAATCAGCCAAGAGAGTGACTCCACTGCCTGATGCTCTTTTCTCATGATGTTATTTCCATGCAAGGGATGTTTTTGGTACCAATCACTCATCACCAGTTGTCTGACAGTGGAGTAAGGGTGAGGAAAATGAAATGGGGAGTTGTGCACTGCCCTGCTCTGCCTCCCCCAGGCAGGACACACTGTCCAAGGGAGTGCACTGAGAGCACGGTGTCTCTTAACGGTGTGGTTTGGGGAAGTGAGCTCTGAGCCAGCAGCGAGGGCAGCAGAGGGAGGATGTGCTGCAGCCATAAAAATTCCACCGAGATAAATCAATAAAGGGAGGAGGAGAATGGGAGGGAGAGATGGCAAAGTCAGACATTGCTTATCTCCACCCAGAGGAGAGAAGGGAGATGATCCCTCCATGTTCACAGGAATTTAACAGGAGTGAAAGGGAGCAAAGTCCAAGTCAGAAAGGTGCTGTCAGGAGCAGATGACAGCCTTTAGTAGGGGCTGGTGGAACTGGATTTGGGGGTCTGGTTCAGACAGCCACTGAATGCCAGACATGCTCTGACATGGCACTAATTAGAACCTTCTCGGATAGGCTGAAAAAGAGGGTAAGAAGTAAATTGGCTTGCAGCAGCAAGCAGCAGAACAGTGGGATAATGATGTGGACTAGTGACGGTCCAATCCAGACAGGAGCTGCCACCTAGAAAGGCTAGTTATGGGTGAGGTAGGACACCCTGTCTCCCACCAAAACCAAAGGTCCTCATTATGGTGGAAATTCTGTTTTCTGTTTGCAAAATACTCAGGATTTTGAAAAGGTTAAACCAAGAGCTGAGTCCATAACAGCCCCTGCCCCAGCCTCATCTTTCTTTTCTAGTCTTCAGCACAGGATATCTGCCCTGGAACCTGGAGTGCCCTGGTTTTTCATATAAACCATTTACAGTGTAAGTGTGTATGGAGCACTGCTGGGCAGTATCCTCATAATCACAGAATCACCTAGGTTGGAAGGGACCTTTTAAGATCATCTAGTCCAACCAATGAAAAAAAAAAACCAAAACAAAACAAAAAAACCCCAAACAAACAAACAAACAAACCCCACACCACACCCAAAGCAACACCAACCCAACACTAATCCATATCCCCAAGCACCACGTCAACTCATCTCTTGAACACCTCCAGGGATGGTGCCTCAAGCACCTCCCTGGGCAGCCCATTCCAATGCCTGACAACCCTTTCAGGAAAGAAATATTTCCTAATATCTAACCTGAACCTCCCCTGGCGCAACTTGAACCCATTACCCCTTGTCCTATCATCTGTGACCTGTGAGAAGACACTGACCCTACAGTCTCCTTTCAGGTAGTTGTAAAGAGCAAGAAGGTCTCCCCTTACTCTCCTCTTCCCCAGACTGAACACCCCCAGCTCCCTCAGCCTCTCCTCATAAGGCTTGTGCTCCAGACCCCTCACCAGCTTCCTTGCCCTTCTCTGGACCTGCTCCAGCACCTCAATGTCTTTCTTGTAGTAGGGGGCCCAAAACTGAACACAGTACTTGAGTTGGGGTCTCACCAGTGCTGAGTACAGAGGGAAGATCACCTCTCGGGTCCTACTCACCACACTGTTCCAGGCCAGGATGCTCTTGGCCATCTTGGCCACCTGGGCACACTGCTGGCTCACGTTGAGCCGACAGTCGACCAACACCCCCACGTCCTTCTCTGCCAGGCAGCTCTCCAGCCACTCTGCCCCCAGCCTGTAGCGCTGCCTGGGGTTGTTGTGACCCAAGTGCAGGACCCTGCACTTGGCCTTATTGAACCTCATTCCATTGGTCTCAGCCCATCCATCCAGCCTGTCTAGATCCCTCTGCAAAGCCTCTCTACCCTCCAGCAGATCAACACTCCC
>BJBW01005617.1:59174-111958 GCA_004320125.1 Scolopax mira
CAACTTGGTGTCGTCTGCAAATTTGCTGAGGGTGCATTCGATTCCCTTGTCCAGATCATTGATAAAGATGTTGAAGAGAACCGGCCCCAGTACCGAGCCCTGTGGGACACCACTCGTGACCGGCCGCCAACTGGATTTAACTCCATTCACCACTACTCTCTGGGCCCAGCCCTCCAGCCAGTTTTTAACCCAGTGGAGAGCATTCCCATCTAAGCCATGGGCAGCCAGTTTCTCCAGGAGAATCCTGTGGGAGATCCTGTGGGAGACCGGGAGATCAAAGGCCTTGCTAAAGTCTAGGTGAATCACATACGCAGCCTTTCCTTCATCCACCAATTGAGTTACTTTGTCATAGAAGGAGATCAGGTTTGTCAGAAATAAATGACAGAAAAAGCTGTCTGCCTGCCTTCTCTGGTAAGGTGATGAGTAGCTTTCCTTGTCTGGGCTTGAAAGGTGTAACTGAGGAGGCCCAAGCCTGTGTTCATATGGTCTTGGTTTTCCACGCATAGGTCAGACCAATCGTGCTACAGCTCAGCCCACCAGTCAACACACAGTCTTTGGCTTTTGCTAAATGTGCCATGGATGTCCTCACTCTGAGCTAAAGATGCACCTCTAAAGGTGTCAGTGGTCACCAACACCTGCTCCCAGACTTAGAAAGAAAATTTCCTGGTTGTGACTCCAAAATGGTGGCCTACAGACCAGACGACAGAGCTCTGCTTTGCCTGAAATACATGTTCTTCCTTCTCTTTCACAGGAGTACACCATTGATATCTTCTTTGCTCAGACGTGGTATGACCGGCGTCTTCGTTTCAACAGCACCTTGAAGGCCCTCACACTGAACACCAACATGGTGAGCCGCATCTGGATCCCAGATACGTTTTTTAGGAACTCCAAGAGGGCCGATTCCCATTGGATAACCACTCCTAATCAGCTCCTTCGCATCTGGAATGATGGAAAAGTACTCTACACACTCAGGTACATCCAGCAGGCACTGTAGCTGGCTGCTGAGGTGAGGGAACAAGGAGCTGGTGAAAGTAGAGGAGGTTTCCGTGTACCCTGGGACAGAGTAGTGGAGATGTCTCCCGGTGCTGATGGGAGTACGCATGCAGTACTGGTTTCAGAATGAGCTTTCTTTTTCCAGGATGAAAGCTTCCAAACCAATCAAACTGTTTTTCCACATCATACCTAGAAAAAAATCAGAAATACAAATGTTTTCCTAAACCAAAATCCTTTCAATGTTTGTGTTGGTCAGTTCAGCTATTTCATTCTGATAACAAAGATGTGGCTTTTGTTCACAAATTCTCACTCTGATAAATGAATCTAAAACGCTTGCTAAACAAAAAGGCTTTTTGAATGTGAAAATTAGATGTTTTTTCTCACTTTGAAAATATCCAAACATATGTTTTGTTTGGCTGCTGCTTTGAAATATTTCTGCAAACAGACTGATGTTCAACAAATTAGTGTTTCTCTCTCAAGGAAGTGAGAATCCCTCTATCACATTCTGGTGTTGGCATCAAACCACCTTCACCAACATGAAATCTCAGTCTCTCTCTCGCTCTCTTCCCCTCTCAGGCTGACAATCGAGGCCGAATGTCTGCTGCAGCTGCAAAATTTTCCAATGGACACTCACTCCTGCCCTTTGGTTTTTTCCAGTTGTGAGTATACATCTTTGCAAAATAGTTTTAGATGGCAAATAGAGAAACCCCAGGAGACTAAAACTCTTCTGGGGTGACCATCCTCCCTTTTATCTACTTTTTTCACCTAATCTTTACAGCTTCCTTCCTGGGCCATTATCTGTGATGCACCTGAAGCATCCTTCCACTCCTGGGCTAGCAGAGGTCTTCAGGGACAAATTCACAGCACCACAGAATATATCCCTTCAGCTGTCAGGCAAATGGCACCTGTCCTGCCTTGCATCTTCCCCCTTCTCCCACTTTCTGAGGGAGCAACTTGGCTTCCCAGACCTCAGCCCAAAGACAGGCCCACTTTCTGCACCTAAGACCATCGCAAAGGAGGGGTACTCAGACCTCCCTTCTTCCCACATGGCCATTCTAATCAGCAGAGAAGGCTGCTGACGTTGGCACATCTCCACTGGTAATTTTGCAGGGAGCCTTTCTGCACCAAGAAATTCCTCTCCTCAGGCGTTGTTTGGAAATCTGACTTAGTCATCTTAGCTTGGGTTTGCCTCTCCTGCTTCCCCTGCCACTGAAGAGGTGCAGCTCACACGGTTCTGAGGTGCTTCAGAGGGAGGCAGCATGCTGAGGAGAGACCATCCCCTCATCTTCCACCATCCCTCATTCTTTGCTAATTAATGGTACGTGCCATACACACTTAATAATTAGAAACACAGTTTCAGTTAGCTGCCAACCTCTTGCTCCTTCCCTCCTCTGAGGAACTCTCTCGTAGGTGTCAAGGCTTTCACAGTAGGCTTTTTTCTTTGTCAAGGGAGCCAGAGCCAGGAGAAGCGGTGTTCCAGCCTGTTCTCCTTCTCCATGAAGAATGCACCCCTTCTTTTCTGTATATAGATTAGGTCCCACGGTGTCCCAGGTACAGAGACAGTCAGAACAGCCACAGCCATGATGCCTTCCACTTTGGCAGCTTTGTGTTCCTGGTGTACTTGTGTCTAGGAATGTGGTCATGAAGAGCAGTGAAGGCCCCGTGCTGCCCCAGCTGGGGCATTCCTCTTACACCAGCCCATTCCCACCAGTGCAGACCTTAGCAAGGCTCCATGTCTAGCACTGCTTTTCCCATCCTAGGATTGGAAGTGGCCCACAAGGGGAGATACTGTCCCTGCTCTCATTGCATGTGGGGATGCCTAAGAGAATCTAAACACAAGGCATCAGAAATAGCTGCCTGAAAGCTTCACATCTACAAAACAGCTACAGTGAGATGCCAGGGCTTTTGCTCAGGGTGGTGAATGAGGTGGAGGCACATGACGTAACTCCTTTAATTGATGTCTTTGCCCCTTTTCCCAGATGGCTACCCACGTGAAGAGATTGTGTATCGCTGGAGGCGCTACTCCATTGAAGTCTCTGACCAGCGCACCTGGAGACTCTACCAGTTTGACTTCACGGGGCTGAGGAACACTTCAGAAGTTCTCAGGACTGGGGCAGGTGAGGCAAAGGGAGACATCCCACAGAAACGCCAGTGTGTTGGAGATCTCATGGGAGGCAAAGGAGTCGTCAGACAGCTCCACAGTGATGGGGAAGGAAGGTCAAAACAGCACAGTTAGAGAATGAAAGAACGGACCTTTGCTAGAGGGAGCAGAAGTGATGGAAATGAAGGTGAGGGGAAGATGAATCAGGAGTAGGCCAGAACCATTGACACCTGTGAACTGTGGGGTGCAAATCAGAACTAGCAGGTCTCAATTTTCCTTTTGTAAAGTTGTGTGGAGCTGATGAACTCCTAAATTATGCTTTAAGAGACAGGAGCATGTCAGGACATGAAGAAATCAGGGACTGGAGGCCCTTCAGCTCCTCTTCCTAATAGCTCACATCCTCTTTCCTTCCCACAGACAAGTGAGGAAAGCTTCTTTGGGTTCCTGCAGGTGGGGCCAAATTTGTGAGCTCATATTTTTAAGCCTTGTGAAGCAGCAACTTCAGGGTAGTGTTTTTTCCGCTCTGCAGAAAGATGCTGTTGCCAACACCAGCAGTCAGCCTCTACACAGGGTAGAAAGGCAGCACGAAACGGGAGAAGAAGTGGTGCACTGAAAGTGTCTTGAATGCACCAGTGGCTATCTGATTGTAATTCTCTTTTTTAGTAATTGCTTGCAAGCTCCATCCTAACCTAGCTGTCAAATGGCTTTCTTCCAGTACTCACTAGGAGCCTCTGAAAAAGAGGAAGAACCTCAGCTGTGAGCTGCCAAATGAGCAATTAGGATGTACGGCACCACATGCCTTTCCAGGGGCAGGACCAGAGTCCCAATGCAAGTGATTGAAGGACACCTCCTTTGTCACAGCTCAGGTAGTTAGTTGGCAAGCCAGGCCACGTAGCCTGTCACAGCTAAATAGCTTCCATAGAAAAGAAACCCTTGCAGCAATCAGCTGAAGATGAATACTCTCTATAGTTTCTTCCCTGAAATTTCCAGGCAGTGTGCTTTGCAGCATGCTTCAGGACAGTGCAAATGCAGCCAGCCTGCGAGGTAGCCAGCTGGGCAACCACAAAGTCAGATCTTAAATTAATCAAAAAGCCATTAAGTCAGACAGCTACAGAAACAGCCAGGTAGCCACAAAGTCCACTAGCCACAAAACCAGCAAGCCAGCCACAGTGCTAGTGAGTCACCAAAACCTACTCAGCTAGCCACACGGATGTTCATGAAGCTAACAATCCAGGCAGCCCCAAAGCCAGTTCCAAAACCAGCCAGCCAGGCACTTCAACCAACAAGAAAATCTAATCAGAAATACTCCAAATTCTGAAACTTTGCCTATTTTTGTGTTTTAGGAAGCCATCTGTTACGATTACAATGTCTCTTGCTTTTTCCTAGGGGAGTACATGGTGATGACAGTTTCTTTTGACCTAAGTAGGCGTATGGGTTATTTTGCCATTCAGACCTACATTCCCTGCATCCTGACTGTTGTTCTTTCCTGGGTTTCCTTCTGGATCAAGAGAGACTCTACACCAGCCAGGACATCTCTGGGTAAGAGAGAGGTTGTTGCAAGTCTGCTACTTGTCAAACTCTGCAAGTCTGGCAGACTGACAGTGTGGGGAGTACAAAATCTCCTAAAACACTTTGCTATTTTCTAGCATTATTCAGCTTCCTGACGGACAGTCCATTCCTCCTTCTTTCTGTTTGTAACATTATCCTCAATCTCAACCAAGTATCCAGCTGTGTTGATATGGACTACTGGATTATTTCAGGATAGCACAACATGCTCATATCTTGATCTGAGATGTAATCACAGTCTTTTCACGGAATCACAGAATTTTAGGGTTTGAAAGGGACGTTTGGAGATCATCTAGTCCAACCCCTCTGCCAAAGCAGGTTCACCTAGAGCAGCCTGGACAGGAAAACTTTTCCAAGTTGACAATGTGGTATTCTGATGTGCCAAATGGGAGAGGGAAGGGGTGAGTGTGGCACTGCAGTCTGGCCAAAGGGCTCCTGTATTCTGCATTTCCTCATGACTTTGCAAGGGCTCAGTGCAGGAACAGTGACATGAAGGTTGCAGGGTAATGAGCAAAGTTGCTTGGCTGTATCCACTGAGTCTCAAGCTCTGGAAGGATGTGGAAGCCCTGGAGGTACAGCCTTTCTCCGTCAGTCACACCACAGTGGGAGTCCAGGATGTGGCTCTGCCTATTGTTTAGATTTTCAGAGCAACCTGCAGTGGCTCTTTGAGGCAGGAAAAAACATACATTAATTGAATCCTGCTCTGAGAAGCTCTGGAGAGGTCTTTACAAATCTTTAATGCACTTTGGCTGTGTCTGCATTTTGCAGAAAGCTCTGCTTCCCAGCACTGTCTTTCCCTTTAATAGGAGGTAGCATTCCTATCCCTCCCTAGAGGCCTCTGTGGGGAGGGAGAGGAGAGGGGCCATCAGCCTCAGGAAGGGGCTGCTCAGAGCCCATCCATTCTGACCATCTCTCCCCACCTCCCTATCAAAATCAATTTCTTTGACGCCCATGGAGAGAGCAGGAGGAGGAGTGGGGTGTCACTTCCAATGGAGGTGAGGGTACACCATAGTCCATGACTGGGAAAGGAATGAACAGCAAGAGGCAAAATGTTCTTCAAGGCTGACACCACTATGGTGGCTGTCTCAAAAAGCAAAGGCAGCTTTTCCCAGGAGAGGGGGGCCCTCTCTGTGGGAAGGGACCTCAGCACATCAAGAGTAATGTATTCTCTCCACAGCCCCTATTGTTCTTAATGCAAATGATCCCCAGTACATTTCAAGCCCATCAGCCTACATTAAGGAGATGTAAACTGGACCAGTTCCATTGGCATTTCAAATATATGGGGAGTCACATCACAGCAAAAAAAAAGAGTAGAAAGGAGGACCCTGGGAGCTAACAACCTGTCAGCCTCACCTCTATGCCTGGGAAGATCATGGATCTTCTTTGATCCTCCTTGAAGCTATGCCAAAGCATATGGAGGACAGAGAGATGATTCGACACAGCCAGCATGGCTTCACCAAGGGCAAGTCCTGCCTTGACCAACCTAGTGGCTTTCTGTGATGGAGTGACTACATCAGTGCATAGTGGAAGAGCTACAGATGTCATCTAGCTGGACTTCTGTAAGGACTTTGACAAGGTCCCCTACTTGAGACATTGACAGCTTATTGCTGACTCAGTCAGATGTCACTGACTGAATCCCAACTCACCCACTGCCCGCCCAAAGCCATCCATCCAGTATAATTCCTTTTTTAGCTTCATGCTCTCTTCCCATCATCCAAGCAGTTGTTCTGTGTACAGCCTTAAGCAGACTCCAAGGTCCCCACTCCTTTACCAGTCCGCATTGATGGCCTGTGTGACATCTGGGTTTTGAATAGCTGTTTTTCTTTAGAGCATTGCCAGAGGGCATCTCAAGACCAGGGTCAGGCTGAGGCAGAGAGAAAATGGAGCCAGACAACCAGAGAAACTTCTCTCCCACAGGAGAAGGGAAATGAGGATGTTTTGGGGACTGGATGCATGTAGAAGACAGAAGTGGTCCTGTTCCTTACTAAAATCAGGTCTTTCTCTCTTAGGTATCACCACTGTGCTAACAATGACCACCCTGAGCACCATCTCCCGCAAGCACCTTCCCCGTGTTTCCTACATCACAGCCATGGACCTCTTTGTCTCTGTGTGCTTCATCTTCGTCTTTGCAGCTCTCATGGAGTACGCTACACTCAACTACCTGGTGGGAAACAAGAAACCACTTGAACACAACAACAGGAAAGCCAGGCTGGTAGGTCAAACGGGCAAGCAAGGGAGGATGCTGGTAGAACCCCAAGCTATTTAGACATACTCCTCCTGAGCCTGCATTGGAAAATGCTGATGGGGTTTAGTGCCTGACCTACACTGTGTTCATAAGATCCCCAGACCACTCTGTGTGCTGAGGGAGTCTGAGCACCTGAAAGGTGAGACACAACCAGAAAAAGCAGCTGAGGCTCTCCTAAAACTGGGAGATTCCTCTCAGAGCCAGGCACCCTGTGCTCTCCTCAAAATTGCTGGAGAGCTGATCAGTGCAGTTTAGGATGACTCGCATGACCAAACATAAATGTCCATTTCAAGACAAGGTGATCCATACCCAAGTTCTTCCACCTCTACCAGTTTGATCCCTATGGATTACAGAGGTATCTTAGGTCAGAGGGATGCAGAAACCTACTTTCTTTTGTGGTCTATCCATCAGAAGGCCTCCTGAGTGTGGGGATAGTGAACCCAGAGTTGTCATCATCCCCTTGAGATCTGCCCAAGGTCATGGCAGGTACTTCTGACATATCAGCTGAAACAAGCCTCTGAATTGGGACAGAACAGAAACAAAGACAGACAGTTCTCTTCTGTGCTAGCCTCATTTCCCAACATAGGTGCAGAGAGCTCTTCCATGAGGCTCATGATACACCTCTTGTCCTGGGCCAAGAAGTTACGAGTCACACACAGCCTTTCATCATTTTTTTCCAGCAACTTACAGCAACCAGAAGACACATCTGGACTGAGTGCTGTGTCTTCAGAGATAGCTGAGCTCAGAGGAGGCTAGCACAGCTGAAACCAAAGAGGCCCTATTTCTGCACTGACTATTAGTGGCAGAGATAGGGAATCAGAGCAATTAGATCAGTTAGATTTTTGCTGACTAAGGCTATGTCCTAGGGTGCCAGGGAGGAAAGTCACACTCATGCATGCCAGTCCCCACAGTATGCCAAGGTGGTGATTTACAACCAAGTGCAGAGACGGGAGGGACATGATCAGTCACCTCTCTCCATTGAAACACACCTATGCTGTGAACTGATCTATTGCCAGTTGGATGAGTTTTGGTGTCTAGAACATGTTTTTTTGCCTTTTCCTTCCCTTTAATTCACCTACCCCTCCTCATTTCAGCCACCTGCCAGTGCGCATGTGATGCCATCCTTTACCACCATCAACATTAACAACATCATGCACTGGCCCCCAGAGATAGAGGAGGATGAGGATGAAGACCCTGGCTCCCCGTGCCTGGAAGGAAAAGAATGCGAGAGGTTCTTCTGCTGCATTGAGGACTGTCAGACAGGAATGTGGCGGGAGGGGAGAGTCCGCATTCACATCTCCCGCCTGGACTCCTACTCTCGTGTCTTCTTCCCCACTGCCTTCCTGCTCTTCAACATTGTCTACTGGATTGCCTATCTCTATCTCTAGCCGTTCTTTGTTCTCAGCTGGAATGAACTGGAGACCATCAAGATGGGCTTCTCAAGGAGCATAGAGAACAGCATCTCTTCCATTGTACTCGATTGTTGGTCTGAACAATCCAACCTGATGATTCCCTCTTCCTGCTCTCTCATCTCTTCTGAGAAGAACCAGACAGCTTTTTTTTTAGCCTTCTAACATATCTTTTTAGAGAATCTACCCTTCCTGAACAACCCCCTTCCAGCACCACCAGCATTTTACTCATTGTAAGAGTGCCCCGAAATGTCCTGTTCCCATCTCAGACATTAGGGATTTTGTCAAACCAAAAAACTTAATGTGTTTCATTTGCCATCCAGTCCTACTCCAAAATTCATGGGAAGTGATGGCAAATGGAGTTTTCTGCATAGTTATTAAGACTGCAAAGGAAATAAAGTAGATCTTACGACTTCTGCACCACTTCTACCAGAACAGACTTTGTGGAGTGCTAGGGGCTTGGAAAGGTCAGAAGGAAAGAAGAGTGAAAGAGGGCAGTGGTACAGCTTTCCCACAGTAACGGGGCTTGGCAAAAACGTTTTGAACCTGCCCACAAAGCTGACAGTAGCACTGACAAGGATGGAGTAGCTGCAAGCCTCCACCAGCTCCCCATAGAATATCCATGGAGCATCCCTCATGGATCACTCCACTTGTACCCAGTGGCACCCAAAGCACCCACCCACTGAGGTGCACTTCAAAAGTTTGAAGGGCCCATCTGCCTCACTGGAGCAGACTGCGGGGCCCATGGTGACATTCTGCTTTGTGATGGGGACTCTGAGCAGGCCACGCAGCTTATGTTGGGTATGGCCAAAAGAGAGAGAAAGTCTTTATGCTACGAAGACCAGAGGTAGTCTCATGAGCCTGCTGTTGTAGCTTTCTTTGGCCTGTCTCATGTGAGCTGGGTCCTATTGTACCATAGCAGGGTAGTGCTCTCCTTTGCGATGCTCATTGAAACTATCAGGTCTGTGCTTGGTAATGGTTGCTAAGCTGAGAAGGTGGTACTAGAAAAGGGAACATGATCAGCTACCAGTGCTGCACTTAGCACCAGTGGGGAGAGAGCATTCCAGCAGCCCAAATCTATTCCCTTACTTCTTTTTCTTTTTTTTTTTTTTTAATAATTACATTAAAAAAAAGACTTCACTGAAGCTGTATGGCTCCTCCCAGTTGCCACCAATACTTGGCCCTTTTTCTTCCCCTAATCAGGAAACGGAGCAAGTCGTCCTTGGTAGATTTCAGGAAGGTCAGACGTAGTGAGATGGTTCCTTACTGTCCATCTTAAAGGGCTACAAAAATGCATAATATTGTCTCAACTGGGAAGAAACTGCATCATGTAAAAGAGGAAACTCGGGCCCAAGGTCCATAATGTGTAAACCAGCTGCATCCCCATTTATACCAATTGCTGATGTGGCCCACAGCATGTTCGTTAAAAGCAATGTGCCATTAATAGTTACTTACTGTGCAAATTACAAACATACACACACAAAAATCTTTTTAAAACCAGCATGTTTTAGAAACAATTAGTACTTAAAAGGCTTGCCAGGAGAAGAAAGCTGGCATGGCTGCAGAGAAAAAGTTAGGAATGACTGGCTCACAGGATAGCTAACAGGGGCAGGAGGTTTTACGTATTCTTAAAGAGCAATTTGATCTGGTTTAAAGATGGATTTTGACACTGTTAAATCTTATCTGAATAATGAAGTGTCATGTTTAATTCATTCATAAATACAGCCTCACCTTGGTTCCAGAGGAACAGCTAGAGCACCTAATTAAGTATACAATAGTACAACACTCAGCTAAGTATAACCTAATAGGGTCAGACCAGCATAGTTCTGGAAGGGGAAATTGTGCCTGTCTAACCTGTTACAGTTCTTTTAAGATACCAAGTAAGAGATAAAGGTTACCCAGAAGCATAATTTTCTTGCTACTGTGACAGCTTTTGAAGGGATGGAAAGAAATTATGGCGGGTGGTTCTAACTGAGGAAATTGATTTAGCAAAAGAATTATTAAGGAGGTTCTAATTAGAGAAAATTAACTGAGGAGAGGGGGGAAAAGAATTGTTAAGGAGGCTCTAATTAGAGGAAATTAATGTTTTAGAGAGAAAGACACAGAGAGGGAGAAGTCTAAGAAAAGAATCAAAACAACTTCCAGACAAGGAGAGCTGCTGGGTGACAGTGCCAACTCCCAGCCAAGCGGGTTGATGTTCTGCTCCTGATAGCAAAGTGCTATTAGATGTAGCAACAGAAAAACCTCCTATGACTCAACCCTACCCCAACAGGGAGCTTGATTAAACAGGATCGTCTGATCTCTGCGGAGAGCCAAAAAGAAAGAGCACCCCAGATTAGAACTGGCTCTGACCAGTTCTGACACAACAGGCTCTGACTGAAGCATGTCCTCACGTGTCAGAAGGCAGCTGCTAGCATGTCCATGGGAGGGGGGAAACTGGTGGCAAGTCAGGGCCCGTGCCAGATATGTTCATTAGCAGTTCAGTGGCATAAAAGGTGCACAGGCAATGCAGGCTGCAGCGAACACAGGCAGCAAAACGTAGAAGGGGAGCATCTGAGAAAGGGATGGTGGAAGGAAAAATTTCACACCCATGTGAGGATTCTACACACCTGCAATTCACTGCAGCTTTGGAGCACCTGGGAGCTTTGATGGACACCCATGATGGTCATGGCCACTGGAATACAGCCCTCAGAGCAGCAGCTTGTCGAAATTGGACCTTTTGATAGAATCAGCCAGGAGAGAAGCAGAGTGTACAAGAAACCTAAGAGGATGACAGGGACTTGAGCAGAGCAGACTTGAAAGATTATAAGATTTCACCAAAAAAAGATAAAGCCAACACACACCTAGGTAATTTAACCAATGATGGAGGATTTGACAGAGGAAAATAGCCTAGCGTGGGCTGGAACACAAGGAAACTGATTACTAAGGCTGAGGAAGGAGGAGGGAGGGGGCTTTTTGGCTTAGGGAAATTTGCGCCCATCATAAATAGCTCAATAAATAAAGGAAGGCATGCACAAATTCAATCATCATGCTTTTAAGTTTCTACAGTATCTGAAAAAAGGAAAGCTAAGAAAAGACAGAAAGAAAAATTCACCATTTTTTGGAATTACTTCACAAAGCTCCAATTTCTTGGAAAAGAGTTTTTCCTGCTATCAGCAGGGAATCCAGGACACAGAAACATCCAGTAGCCATGTGTGGCACCACTCAGCAAGGCAGTGGGAGCTGAGCCCCACTTCCCTCACCCCCTCCCTCCCCTTCCCAAGGACGAGTCGCCTTACTGCCCCCTGCACCTACAGAGGACCTCTGTCAGATAGCTACTACACGACCAGTTTCCTTGCAGGTGGCCCAAGAATGCCTGGTGCTAGGCCCAAGAATGCCTGGCTAATCCTGTAGCAGCACACCACACATCCCAAGCTGGTGAACTTCGCTGTGAATGTGGTCGGACCCACCTCTTGCTGGACAATCATCTCTACAGCTTCCAGGATGAAGTGGACGATGAACTTATCTGCCACATCTGCCTTTAGGCTCTGCTCCAACCTGCGGACACCCCCTGTGGACAGACGTACTGTTTCAAATGCCTTGAAAAATTCATGCAGGAGAAGAATTTTGACCTGTGGATCGGAAAATGCTCTCCTTCCAGCAGTGCCACAAGTTTAGACTTCTAGTATGAAACCTGTCAGATAAGTTGATTGTCTCCTGTCCTTTTAAGGCAAGAGTGTCAGCAGAGAATGCAGCAGTGTGAACTACAAGCTTACAAGCTTGTTTGCAGAACCAACGTCCTGGTTTCAAGAAAAGCAGAAAAAGAATCCCATTTCCAAAGGGAAGGAACATCCCCCTACCAAGGTGGAGACAAACATACCCAAGGGTCCGGAGATACCAAGTGGAGGATGATCACTTGTGGCAGAAAGCTGTGCAGCTGCTGTGGTATCACTAGGGACTGCAGAGCCTGGAGATGTTAATGCAGCTTTTGAGGATACCAAAGACCTTCCTCAAAAAGTAAGTCATATGGCTGAAACAAACACAACTGAAATTCACCAAGAAGACCCAGAGGAAGAGTTGAGGATGAGGATAGCTGGGCGTAGAGACACCCCACTAGGAAAGATGCTTGTGCAGAAAGTCTTGCAGGATTCTGCTATTGCTGCAGATGGAAGAATAGCACCTGGGGACCATATTCTTAAGGTGAATGGTGCCAGCATCAGCAGTGTCACCCACTGCCAAGCTGTCTCCCTACTGCACCACCCAGGGACTCAGCACTGGGGCCAGTTCTGTTTAATATCTTAATCAATGATCTGGATGAGGGGAGCAAGTGCACCCTCACTAAGTTTGAAGATGACACAAAGTTGGGAGGAGTGTTGATCTGCTGGAGGGTAGGAAGGGTCTACAGAGGGATCTGGATAGGCTGGATCGATGGGCTGAAGCCAACGGCATGAGGTTCAACAAGGCCAACTGCTGCATCCTGTACTTGTGTGTCACAACAACCTCATGCAGCACTACAGGCTTGGGGAGGAGCAGCTGGAGAGCTGCCCCGCAGAAAAGGACCTGGAGGTGTTGATCAACAGCTGGCTGAGTATGAGCCTGTGTGTCCAGGTGACATCCTGCCCTATATCAGGAATAGTGTGGCCAGCAGGACTAGAGCAGTGACCCTGACTCAGCATTGGTGAGGTCACACCTTGACTGCTGAGTTCCAGTTTTGGGCCCCTCACTACAGGAAAGACATTGAGGTGCTAGAGCATGTCCAGAGAAGGGCAAGGAAGCTGATGAGGGGTCTGGAGAACAAGTCTTATGAAGAGAGGCTGAGGAAGCTGGGGTTGTTCAGCCTGGAGAGAAAGTGGCTGAGGGGAGACCTTATTGTTCTCTACAACTACCTGAAAGAAGGTTGTACAGAAGTGGGCATCAGGCTCTTTTCCCCAAGTAACAAGCAACAGGACAAGAAGAAATGGTCTCAAGTTGCACCTCCCCTGGTGCAACTTGAATATTAGAATTGAATATTAGAAAAAAATTTCTTCACCGAGAAGGTTGTCAAGTATTGGAACAGGCTGCCCAGGGAAGTAGTTGGGTCACCATCCATAGAGGTACTTAAAAGATACCTATACAAGGTGCTGAGGAACATGGTTTAGTGGTGGACTTAACAGTGTTAGGTTAATGGTTGGACTCGATGACTTTAAAGTCATCCATTTCCAACGTAAATGGATCTATCATCCTATAATTCTAACACCTGGCTAATGACGGGGACTAGAAATGGTCATGTCAGCATTTATGTTTTATGGTGTTTAGAAGATGAGAGGAAGTCAGGAAAAAGGTTGATTTCTCATTTCTCTGTCTCAAATTCCCATCCCTCCCCTCCAAATGATGCCATGTAAGGGACCATTTTTAGACTGTATGCTCTTCAGGACAGGGACTCTCTTATTGTGTTTGTACAAGGACTGGCACACTAGGGCTTGATCCTTAATATAGATAATAATTATAGATAATAAACAACAGTATGGACTACGTGTCTTCAACAGTATTGTCTATCCACATCTTGTAAAAAGGTTAAAAATTGTCCCCCTCCTGATGGGCTTGCTGGAGCTGGTTAATATTTACCCAGAGAAAAATATCTGTTTGGGAAATGAGGAAAAATGTTGGTCTGAGACTTTTGGGGTGGAGATTTTTCTGGTTTTTTTTGGGTTTTGGTTTGTTTTTTTTTTTAAGAAAGACTGCAGTTGCTTGAAATCAACACTGCTCAGAAGCAGTCTTGACCATTTAAAATCACTGTTTCTAATGCACAAGAAACCCTTGCTTGATCCCCTCAGACTGTTGCCATTCTAAAGAAAATACTAATTGTTTCCCCACGTGTTTAGGGGGGTGGCATTAATATTTTGCGGCCTTTCTTTTGGCCTTTTTGCTCCCCATCATAATGCTGGTGACTTTGGGGGGGATCATAATTGAAAGGACAACCCCAGCTCTGAAGAAGGCTTTTCCCAAGAGCCACACAGCCTCCTGTACCCAAACTGTGTGGTGGAGTGAAGGCCGGCAGCGCCTGTGGCGCTGCCAAAGACAGCCCCAGGCCAACACAGCCACCTATGTGAAACCTCACCCTTTGCTCCTTGGGAGCAGCATTTATCAGCCATGCCTGATGCGCTACAGAAATTAATTGGCCTCTTGCTGTTCCCCCCAGCACCCCCCCCAAAACACCACCCCCCCTCCTTCAGTGCTCCCTCCCCACCTCCCGTGCTGCCCTGATACGCTGCCGCCATTCTCTAAGCCTTGCAGCTCCCCTAATTTACTAAGGAAAGAAGAAAAGCACCCTCCTGACCATTAAAAACACCACAGGATCACCCTGACACACAAAGCATTACTCGAGGCCTGCCGGAGGATGGCCTGCTGCCCCACAAGACTACTCCACCTCTCCTCTACAACCCGTCTGTGCTTGATCTCGTGGGGAGATGGGGCCCCACCACCACCTCAACGCACCCACAGCACGGAGGAGGGCTGAGCCACCTCCACAAAGCCGCAGCCCCCACCACCTCCCGCCCCCTTTATGCTATTTCCTCTACTTAATCTTTCACTGGGGGCTTGTTTTCTGGATTTCGTCCTGCCTCCCACCCCGTACCAGGATTACCCGGGTTCTCCCGATATGCAAGGAAGGTCGGACTCAGCGACCGGCCCGGGACAGCGTCTCCCGCGCAGGCGCGGACCGGGTCCGTCACCATGGAAACCGTTGGGCCGCGGCGCTGCCGCCGGTGCTTGAACCCTAAAATCATCGTATTTTTAATGTGATTACCACCACCACCACTTTTGTCTTTTCTCACTTTTCAGTGCCAACGGGAGGCGTCGTAATTTTTATTTGAAGCGCAGCGAGGGAGGGCAGTGGTTTCTGAGGAAGGCCGGGGTGCCCACGGGTGCCAGGGCTGAGGGAAGAAGCTCCATCCAGGCACATTTCACACCATCCTGGAACGGGAAAAGCTTCTTCCTTTCTCCAGCACACACTATATCTCTTTAAGCTCTTACAGTTCCCAAAATGTTAAAAACATGTGGTGGTAAAGGTGAGGGGGAGGGGAGAAGAGAAAGTTATATGAAGTCGTTACTTTTTATATTCCTGTAATACTTCCATTATAATTTGTCTTAATGCCTCAGATTTATAGGTTTTGGGAACATTTAATTTCAGGAGAAAATGGCCAAGAATGTTTCAAGCTGTGAGCTTGCAGGGCAAGAGAGGAGGCACAAACACTTGTGGCAGCACAGCCCCAACATGGCTGGCATAGGGAACTGCTACCCTTGGCCCCTACCAGATTAACAGCCACATCATGACTGTTTGTCACCTTTGTCTCCTCTTGGAGAAATGGCATCCATCGCCTGACAGCACAGCACAATGTCTGGCAGCCCATTAGCGAGTGCTGGCAGGAGTGCTGCAAAGTGTTGGGGTATAACATGGCGAGGCACCCAGTGTACCTATCAGATGGAGTCAGGAAACCCCAGTTCCTAGGGGAAATGCCCTACTGCTTGCAGGCCTTCAATAAAGAAGTGTGTTTGGGAAAAATTTAGTTGTTCTTTTCCTTTTTTTTTTTTTAAACGAGTGTGCAAAAGAAAATTGACTCAGTTTTCTGTCAGAGGAATGTCAGGTCTTTCAGGTTGTGGCTTTTTTGTTGTTGCTGTTGCTGAGTCTTCATACTGCTGCCTGGCAGGATTTTACCCCTCTCTCCATGGTTTTTCCCTTTCTCCCCACATCTTCCAGAGAAGTAATTGAGTCCAGGCCTCATCTGCCCCAGCCACACTTCTGGCACCAACTGAGCCCATAGGACCATAACAATACAACAGGATGGAAGGGAGCAACCCCGTAATAGTTGCTGTAAGCAGGTTGGCATAGCAACATCTCCAGAGAGAGCTCTCCATGGGGTCATTTCCATTCACTTTAAAGCCCACTTGGGCTACTAGAGTGCTATAAAATGGACTCAGAAAAGCTGTTAATTAGGATTACAGCTTCAGGAACATCAAGCCACAGTGCTCCAAGCTGAGCCATTTATCTGAGAGAACTTGGGCCTCTTGACTGCCTTCTGAACCGAGACACAGGACACCACATGTCAAGGCAGACAACTTGGAAATCAGATGGCAGAGCCACTTGGTCATCTATGAGAGAAGGGTCCTACCGCATCTTGAATGACACCACAGCACCCCTTCCTGAAGGAAAGGCCCCGGGAAGGTGCCAAGTCCCTTGTGTAGCAGTAAAACAGAAAGTCAGCTTTGCTATAGCTTTTATCACACACATGAGCAAAACAGGCTGTTAGGGAAAGGTTCAGCCATTGCCAGGCTGCCATTGGGCTGATTTGCATCTCTCATGTGTTTCTGACCCTGACAAACCTCCTAAACCAATCTTTCCAGACATCTACGCTTTCAAAATGCAAGGTGAAACACAGACGTCTCCCTCACATTATTCTGCTTCTCTTGGTGTTTTCATCTCCTCGGGGTAAAACACTACCTGAATCAGAGCTGAGCTGAAGGGAAAACTTCCCATCTGGGAGTGGAATACTATTTTCTTTGCACATGTCACTCATCCTGGAGAAACACATTAGGTCTGGTCAAAGAAATACCTGTGACAGCAATTCAGGTGGGAGTGGAGTACTATTTTCCTTGCATATGTCACTCATCCTGGAGAAACACATTAGGTCTGGTCAAAGAAATACCTGTGGCAGCAATTCAGGCATTCACACTGCAATCTGTTTGTCAAGATCACGCATTTCAGGGCTGCTGGCAGTCATCCTGTCAGCTGTGTCCATCATAAAGGGAAAAGTCTTTTACAATATTGACAGCTGGACCATGTTCAAGCAGATCTTAAATCAATTTTTAAGGCAGAACTGGGCCTACACTCTTCTCCCATTGTAGCCACAGAAACTCTCAGTAGCCTCAAAGAATGTGGCAGCAGAGACTCACCCAGCCAGAAAAACAGAAATCCCTACCCAAGAGTTTACAGTCAGCATCTTGAAAATGGTAAGTACCTGCTGTGATCCTTGCCATAATGGAGATCTTCTATTGCTTCTCTCTCATCAACGAACCCTTCTATCACAGAGCTTCAGCCAGCCCCAGCAGTGTCCAACAGAGATCAACAGCTCAAGGAAAAAAGTCAAGACAACATGAGAGAAGAAAAAGCTGTAGGAAGAATTTAGTAAGCTAGAACTATCATATCTCAAAAGAATACGAACAATGTTAAGTGACTAAATCTGTGAGTAATACCATATGTTTGTGCTTTCTAAGGTAGAATCTTAGAATAGTTTGGGTTGGAAGGGACCTTTAAAGGTCATCTACTCCAACCCCTCTGCAAAGACCAAGGACATCTTCAACTAGATCATGTTGCTCAGAACCCCATCTAAACTGACCTTGAATGTTTCCAGGGATGGGGTGTCTAACACCTCACTGGGCAATCAGTGCCAGTGCTTTACCACCCTCATCATAAACATTTCTTCCTTATATCAAGTCTGAATTGACTCTCTTACAGTTTAAAACCTTTATCCCTTGTCCTATTTTGGTACTAAACCAAAAAGCAAAAGGAATCACTCAACTCTTGTGGAACCATCTCAAAGTCCCTTTATGTCCCCTCTGCCCAACACCACTGGGATATGAAAATCTAACAGCCAAGTGGAGAAACATACTCGTTCAGGCACTTCTCATTAGTTTCCCAAGATTTCTCGATATTATGCATCTCAGTATATTCATCTGGCAGCAAATTATAGATGAGGGAAAAGCATCTCTCCCTAAGACATCCAGAGAACACAAAGTAACAGAGCAAAATCATAACAGACAAGGAAACTTCTTATGAGTCATCTTCCCACTTTTCCCTCTCCTTTTCCAACGTTGCTGATAGCCCCAGGATTTTCTGCCTGGAACCAGAAGGTTCCTATTCCTGCTGCAGGCATAAAACACTTCACCCCAGAGGAGAAAAGATGGTTTTCAAACACAACAAGACTTTTACTTTCATTTCATATAAGTAAAGGAAGAAACCAGCAATTGCATCTTTATATCTCTCTACTTAGGCATCTTGTACATACTCTTCTGAGATTGATGGCCCAGTTATGCCAAATGCATGAAATAAAAATTACTATCCCTTTTCCAAAACACTAGCCATCATGCCTAGTATGTTCTCTTCCCTCCCCCCTCAAAAAAACCAAACAAGACCACCATAACAAAAAAAACCCAACCACCACCAAACCCAACCCAACCATCCAAAATAAAACAAACAAATGGATTAATCAAAGAGAACACAAGAGCAGTCATGATTAGTGCAAAGCAAGCCAGGGTGGCTACATATGTAAGAAGTCAAATGAAAGGAAAATAGCCCAATGTCTGCAGAATATGTTTTTGTCAAATCTTCAGATCCATGTGTCCAAACTGCAAGGCATTTTCAATGGCATTGATTTTGATGAATCCTACCACATATATATTTCAAATTACAGTTTGATAACCAACTTTCACTGCTCAAAAAAGGAAGATAAAAACTTGCTCTAGGCTGATACATTTTAAAGAACCATTTTTTTATTTCTATGGCCAAATTTTCAGAACAAATACTTTTGTCCTTGAGATAAGTTTTATTTGATCTGCATTGATATTCACAAAGTAACCCACTTCTCCCTGTCTGAAGAGACTGACTTGCTTGCCACAGAGACTTCACATAAGCTGTTAATACATGTTGCTGAGTTTAGAGGCTATAGGGTCATCATTCCATGTGGACTACAGGTAGCCAACATTTCTACAGTGTTTAGGACCTGAATTTAAATTCAGTACCAGTACCTATATTTATATTAGGGGGAAACTTGGCAGGTCCAGCATATTTCTAATGTGGTTTCCTCAATGAGTTCTTCATGTCCAGGGAACCTCAGAATTTGGTCTAAGCGAAGGACCAAGTGGGGCCTACCGTAGAAGCTCGGCTCTTCCACTTGCTGTACAGAGACTTCAGGCTCATGTAACAGAGTCTCTTGATGGGTCCCCCAATTACTACAGCCATTGGTCTTCAAGAGTCAGAACCCAGCAGATTTTATATTGGATTAATTTCAATGATAGCTCCATGTGTTGGCTTCTGGACATCATTATCAGACTCAATAGCATGAGTATGCATAGCCATAAAAAGCAAGACCACAAGAACTGTCACCTCTGAAGCTGAACTCCTGGCATGAAGTTATGCCACATGCTATAAAGTCTCATAAACAAGTTTTGATTGATCTTACGGAATCACAGTTCACAGCATGCTACACATTGATCCCCATCCTTAGTTAAATAAAGCAATAAAAACATCTAGTTTGGAACTCTTGGGATCCAAAAGTACAGAAAATTGAGTCCACATACTTTGCCCCAAGGGTGAAAAGATGGATAAAAAGCAGTGAGGCTGAGGCACAGCACTCCAGAAAGGGAACTCCATTAATTCAGCTTATCCCTAGGTGCCTGCCACCTTCTTTCTGCCCTGTAATTCATTACATTCAGGCTACTGCTCTTGCGGAACTGGAAATGCTTGTTAAGTGATGTGCAGAAACCATCAAAGGAGATTGCTCCCCCTGTTTGTTCAATAAGACACACGCACACATAAATACATGCTTTGTGCCACCAACTATCTTTTGCAGACTGCTGGTTGTCCAGCCTTTTCTCCAGGGAAGTGTTTGTCTTGGTGACTCTTGAAAACACCAAGTCAGGAGACACCTGAAGTGTTGTACATGACATTTGTGCAGGCTGGGGCACTGGAGTGTATGGGCCATGCTAGTCTTCACCATCCTGGTCCAGCCAGTGGTCCAGGCTCTCCAGGAGCTCTCCAGAGGGAAGCATGAGTGAATGAGCAAGGGTCTTAAGGGAGCATATGACTGATACATGCCTTTGCAGGAAGAAAGAGGAAGAGCAGAATGTGATTTTAGAAGAAGTTTTACCTGAAAAGGCAGCTGATGAAAGGAATCTGCTCTCACAGGTAGTTCATGACTTTGGATGGAGGAAGAACAGAAAAAAAATAATTCCAAAAATAATATAAAATTTTGGCCACCTAAAAATGTATCAGAACAGAAACAATTTCTCTCTGTGATCAGATTCTAAAGCAAAGCCAGAGCTCTCCTCAGAAGACTGGACTCTTTGTAGGCTGTTTAAAACAGACTCTATGACGATGAAGGACAGGGACCTCACTTTCAAACAGGTAAAGATCCTACTGACCCTGAGTCACCTAAGCCAATATTTCCCAGACCCCAGCCTGGCCAGAAGAAGTCAGTGGCTCCTACCCAGTCCCACTGCATGGAGGCAGATGAAAATTACTCCAGAGAATTCCAGCAGGTCTCCTTCCCCACTGATCCTACTGCTCACCCACATTGTGCCCTGGGGACTTTACCCTCTTGCTGTATTCAGACATGTCGCTCCAGAGTACCCACAAGGGGTCTAAATTAAAGAGCAAGTAGCTAGGTTTAGGCATTGTGACCCTGCATTAAGGTAGTCCAAGAATAGGACTAGCCCCCTCCTCCATACAAATAGCATTAACCCCTCTGGGGCAGCCAGGACACAGCCAAGCCTCCCCTGATCCCTGAGATGGGGCAGGCTCCATAGCAGGACCTTCTCACTGCCTCCTCTCCTCATCTCAGCAACTGCTGCATCGTAAAGGGAGATTATTATACTGCAAAATTTATTTTGGCTATAACTAGAAAAAGTAATCAAAGCAAATGCAACAGCTCAGAAGGAATCAGGGTAGGATTAGACATTTATATGAATAAGAATAGCTTCTGTGCTTCAACTTGCTGTGATAAAAATATTAAGTACCTCAGTTTTCACGCTCCCAGGCAGAAATCTGATCTCTGAACAACGTGTTAGAAAGAAATTTCCTCTCCCAGTAGTAGTCCCCAACTGTCCAGACCACAAGTGTAGGGTTTAGTGGTGTCTAGTGGCCATCACTAGAGACAAAGCTGGCTGGAAGCCCATGGGCTTGTTCGGGAGCTGCTGCAGCAGGGATGGAGTGAGGTGGATTGCAGTGTATCAGGTAAAGAAGCCCATCACTCCATTTTCTCTTTGCATTTCCTTGCTAAGTCTTTTAGTCCCTGACAATCAGTGAGTTTCTATACTGGATTCCAGGGATCTCTTGGCTTTGTTTGGTTTGTGACTGTGCAGAGGCGGATTGCTGCCACCCCTTACCTCCTCTATCCTCATGCAAGCTGAGCCGTTAAGCTCTAATGGCCTTAGCCCCAGCTGATTAATAAACTGGCTTGAGACTGCTGATCTCTTTGGACCATTAAACCTTTCCTCAGCAACTAGTCATTAATCCCCCAAAGAGTCCTCCTCGATGAGGTTGTTGTTAGTCCCATCAATCCTTTTTAAGGCCTCAATTTGCAGCGGTAAGGCACTGGGAAGAGGGGGGGCACAATCTGCATTTGTCAGGCAGTGCCATCTGTTCCCCTGGGTTACAGACAGCCATGCCAGCCCCTGCATGCCAGAGCTTAGCATTTCCACCCAGGTAAGGGCTGTCACTCTGCAGCATAGACCATCCACCGGAGAGCAAGAGAATACTGCGCCAGACAGCTGGGGTACTAAACAAGACAAGCAGAAAAAGCTGACATTTGTTTCCTTAATTGCAATGCCTTCGGCTGGGACCAGAAGGCATCATAACATACGGTTACCGTAGGAATACCTGCTGTATCAATTTCAGCAGAGATGCTTTCAGACAAACAGGTTTAGGACATGAATTACCCAGAGCATTACGACCTGTAGGCCTGAGCAAGTCTCCTTGTTTGCTCAGCTCCTGTTTCTAATCCCAACATCTTCATTGTTAAACAGTCCACATCTTCAGCCAGAAGACTGGATTTGCTTTAATGATGATTCTTGAAAGTGGCATTTCAGCCACCCTGGCCATAGCCCCCCCCGTCTGCTCCTTTCAGCCTCTTACCCCATTGACAGCACACTAACCCTGATTATCTTTCCTTAGCTCTTCTAGGACTTCTTGATATCCTTAAACCTCATTACCATGAGCCATGCTTAAGGGCTTGAAAGGAGGATGGTGGCAGCAGAGGTTTCAAACCTCCAAAGTTCATCCTGGATGCAGCATAGAAATCATATCTGAAAAACTAGTCAAATACTTCTGGCTTTTCTCCTAAAAACTCAGCTATTTCACTACCCTGTTCTCTGGAAAGTTACAGCTTTTGAACTCCATTTTTTATGTCCACATGAGGTTTTGAATGAATGGGTGGTGCATGTTTAAGATCAGGTTTTACAGAGATGAGGTCATATAAGCCTGTCAGCTGGAACCAAGCTACATTTGTAGCTCCACACAGAGCAATCTGTACCCCTATCTGGTTTGTGCTGCCGCATATTGCACTGCTGTTAATGGGCTGCTGCAGCAATCATAGGAAGGAAGGGAGTGAGGGATGATGCTGGTACGCAACTTATGCTCTGGACAACATTTATCTTCTGCAGCTAGTTGTATCAAGGACGGCTGCTGTTGAAGCCCAGTGTTCAGGCCACATCAGAGAAAACAGCTTCAAAGTTTAAGTTGGTGGCTTGACTTAATCACAACGCTACTGCTCCTGCAGCATGTCCAAAAGGGACAATGAGAGGTCCCAAAGTGCCTCAGCTGCCAACTATCACTTGGAGACAACCATGCCAGTTCTATCCTTTCAGTGGGAGACTTCTTTTACCATGAAACATGTGCTTCCATTAACAAGCAAAACTTTTACACGTTCTCATCAGAGGTCCTGGTGTGCTGCTTTACTACCAGCGCAGTGCATGACTTGGCACTTGAGTCAGCTCACCGGATTAACGTGAACATGAGTCTTCAGGAATTATTTTGGCTTTAGCAATGGCTTGGCTGGTGCTGAGTACACCAAGTATAGCCAACAACAGCTGGACTCTGTGGGGAGAAAAGGAAACAACCACACACACAAGCAAAAACCATCAGTCAGGCTCCTTTTAAATAATTAATGCAGTGCACAGTGAAAGGTTTTTCAGCTCTCAAATCTTCACATGATTATATAAACCTTAACTTGTCCCAGCTACCAAGGACCTGTGGTTGTGTGTGGGCATTAATAGCTGCTGCGATGTTATAATTAGAGCAGAGAGTGAGGAGTCCCATGGGGAAATGGAGGAAACCCCACATTGATCGAGTCATTTAAACATTCAGGGAGATAAAACACTGCAGAAGAGTTCTGGAGGGAGCAGTGCTCGGGGAAGAGAGGGGTTACAGCCACGGCAAAAGTTGTTTCTGCCTCTCTTGAGTCCATACAATTAATTATGGTTATTAATTATTTAGGATGCTACAGTAATAATTAGTGCAATAATCATCTCAGCCACTGAAATAGCCCCTTCCAGCCCCTGAAGATTTTACAGGACCTCATAGAATCCCATGAAGTCTCTTGCCTGTGGTCTTAGCCTCCAGACTGCACCTTTGGTAAAGTGAAGTGTGATGTCCCCAGCAGGGAGAAAGGACCACCCCAGCCAGGGCCTGACCACCCTCCAGATATCTGAACAAGAGCCTGAGATGGAGGACGATGGGAGCTGCTCCCATGTGGGAGGGTAGCAGGGAGCAAGTGGTTTGGGTGCTGCAGAAAACTCATTGGGTGCAAGCATGAAGTTGGGAAGGTTCCTGAGAGGCTGCCAAATGAAAGCTTCTCTGGGGTCAATGGAGAGCTATGGAGTGGTTCTGCTGGCCCTGTCCCCCAACCCTCTCATGGGCACCTGTCCAAGAAGAACCCCAGATTCATTCCCAGAGAACAACTTTCCCCAAATCCATCACCCATTCTTGTGCTGGTGACTCCCATGACCTGTCCTAGGAGTGCCCACGCTTGCAGCATGCTGCTGTGATTTCCCCCTCTGTTCTCCCTGGCTGTGGGCATCATGAGCCAAGAGACACCTGAGGACACTGCCCTGATGCCAGAGGTTTTGCTTCATCTCAGGGCCTTGGGGAAGAAACTACATTCCTCAGTGAGCAGCCACCAGCCAGAGGTCACTTCCCATCCCACAGCCTCCCACCTCCACCCCACCCTTCAGGTGACCCCAGAGTACAAGAATGCCCAACTGCCATCCAGCCTCTCTCTTTCCTATCATGTCAAGTGGCACCTCACACATAAGAATTTAGTTCAACCAAAAATTAACATATTTTACAATGCCCACACCATGAAAAAACACCAGCGGACCCACACCATCAAAGAAATAACTCTGAAAACCAAAAATCAGCTCTCCTCCTCCACATCCAGCCTCTTCTTCCTTCCCCAGGCAAGTCCCAACCTCTGCTCGCAGCATCTGCGGTCCTCGGATGCCACCCAGCAGGTCCCATTGCCCAGTCTCCAGAGGGCTTGTGTAATGGGGAAGTGTCAGAGATTAGAGACAAGAAAGCAGCGACTGCAATATAAAAGCACACTGAATAATTAAAGAGAGGAGCTGTTCCTTGCAGAGAACAAAATGAAAGAGTTGTGTGATTTGAGCAGAAGTGACCTTTACACTTCATTACAAGGAGGTGGCGTCCTTATAGGGTTATTAATATTTCCAGCTGAATTAGCTTGGGTTAAAAATGGCTCAAAGGAATGAAGAGAGAGAGGGAGAGTGTGCACAAAAATATATCATTCTGTCATTTTATCCTCCTCTTTGTTTTTTACCTTTTTTTTTGTAATTTGTTGACAAGGAACAAGGCTTCATTAGAAAGGGTGAGAGCCACAGGATGACCTGGCTGAGAGATCTTTGCTCCCCACTGGCTGTGCTTCAGCAAGAAGCTTGTGTGATGCCTCTGTGGCTGCTTCCCCATGTTCTCATCTAGGGCACAGATTATGTCTTCATTCACCAAACTGCAGACGTGCCACAGGACTGACATCCAGGAGGTTTTGAGCCAGCAATGGAGCTCCCTGCTGCTGCTGTTGGCTCCACATGGAGTCACTAGGATCTCCTAAGGCATCACAGGTATCACACATGCTCTCATGGTTACTGTTCACCTCCCTAAGGGCCAAATGATTCCCCTTCCTGCTGCCCACAAAATATCTTCCCACTTTCATCAGTGGGGAAATAGACAACTCTGCTCATCAAATTTTACCCCATCAAACCATGGGGGCATTTATACCCTGATACAAGGGATAGACATACATCTTCTCCCCAAACAGAGACCAATCCAGGACTTTCACTGAGATTATTTTAGTAGAAGACAGCCCATTTATGCCACAGAGAGCAGAGCTGCTCTGATATTGTAGCTGACAGAAGTTCATATACACAAACACTTTCCCCCACTACATACAGGTAGAAAAGGACTTTCCCTTCAGCATGGCCCAGCAGACACAGGCCCACACAGCCTTACAAAAGCATGACTGCCAATAGCGTCCCAAAGCACTGGGTGAATTAGATGAGCAAAGCTAAACTCTGCGATCTGAACCTAAATCCAGGCTGCAATCTTGCTGCTCAGAGCCTCAAGGTGTACACAGTTGTGCTTTTTGCTCAGACCACTCAGTCTCTTATTAGTCTCATCACTGACTTTGCATATGCAAAACCGCTGCTGCCTTGATAACGCATCGGGATGCCTGGTTGCTTCTCCACAAGCCTGACCTAAACGATTTCTTTTAGTGCCTCTCTCTGCCCAGCAATAACAGACATCAGGAAAACCCATTCTAGCAAACAGGAGAAGAAAGAAGCATGAAAGCAGGTGCACATCAATAATGAGGGTGCTGTGGTGAAACCTGCAACCAGTCTCATGGGCTGCGTCATTACCACAGTGGATACTTCCACACCACCCTCCCCAGAGACACAGCAGATCACCTTCTTCCCCTGTTACACTTGTGGAGGGAGGGGGTTTGTAAATTTAATGCAAAAACCCAATTCAAAGAGAGAGTTTAGGCTTTTGAAGCGATCATGAAACAGACACAGTGGCAGCTGCTGCTCTTCCAGTGGCTGCTGAATCACAGCCCCTCACTTATTTATAGGTCTCCCCAGGGTGTTTGCAGTCAAGCCGATGACAAATGCCAATGAACATCTACTCTCACCCCCACAAGGTGTTGTTATCCTGGCTGTAAGGGAGATGCAAAGGAACTCAGTAACACATCGTCAGCTGTGCCAGACAGACGTAGCAGAGGCAGGCAGAGGATCTAAGACACTTTACCAGTGCCTTCAGCATCGTCTGAGCTTTGTTCCCAACAAATGCACAGGTTCTGGTCTCTCACCCAACAAGATGTAGCCAGCGTCCATTACCAAGCCCCACAGTTTTTGGTGCTATCTTTACTCTGACAAAGGTCAATGCTCTTATGACCACAGAACAGAGGACACTGACACACAGAGCGAGCAGAGGACTTGCCTGAGTCCTGAACTGAGCAGGGAAACATTCCAGGGATGGAGGCCAAGATGCTGATGCTTCAGAGAGGAGGAGCAGGAGGAGATATTGAGACACAAAGAACAGCCAAAGTTTTTCCTTTCTTGCTGGAATCTATTGCATGTGGACCAGGCAGTGAACAGTTCTGAAGGCAAGAGAGGAGAAAATTCAAACTTAATCTGGCCTTAGAGAAGGCATGAACATGAAAGGAGGGGAAGAGAGAGACTGAACGTTCCAGGGACAATGAAGGTGAGCTGTAACACCTTTCTGTCCGTAAGAGCATCTATCCCAGGTGTCGTCTGTCTGGGCTGTGCTCTAAAAGAAAGAGGCCATTTCCTTCTCTGTAGAGCCAGGGAGCTCTCTGTGGGCGCATCCACAAGCTCTGATGCTGTACAGCTAGAAAAAGTAGGAGTCATCTGGGAGGATCGCCATTATCAGCAATGATTCACAGGCCACAGAGACCACATCTCGCCTTGTAGATGTCACCGGGACCTGGCAGTCAAAGCAAAACATCTTATTTATAAACTGGGATGAATTACAATTGTTGAGGTATAGCCCACACAGGAGCCACTGCCTGCTTTGCAGAGTGGAATGACTCTTTAAATGATACGTGGAGCTGCAGGAACCCTCCACACGACTCACTGGCTGGGAAAGGGCCACCCAGGCAGGGTGTGCAGAGCCCTGTCTCTCAACCGCAGCCAGACCAGGGCTGGGCCTCTCATAATAGGCCTCCTGGTGTTGGCTGACACTCTGCTGCTGTAGCTGGCTTTTTTTATTCAAGTCATCACTTACATATTAAATCTGAAGTGGCTGTTTGAACGAGATGTGTTTTTTCATATGGTCTGAAAAAGTGACAGGGTTTACGGGGAACGCATATGGTGAATTCTAGATGGACACAGGAAGGCAGTGAGCTGCTTTGTGAGGGAAGCTTAGATCCCTGTGGAGTTGCCTCCAGGATGAAAATCTTTGAGATCTGATTTAGGGTTTAGCTCACAGTGAGGCCAACAAGGCTACTGATAAAGTCTCTTCAGTTTTATGACATTTATAAGTATAAATTTGTGATTTAGGTGGAATTACCTGATGTCATAAAATGTTAATGAAACAGGAGCTGGAGGCAGAGAGGCAGAAAGGTCCTCTACATTTTGTTTGCCTTGTTTCAATTTTTTTAGCCAAATTCTTGGTGGATCTGAAAGGACTAGAGGCAGCAGCAGTACCATAACATGTCAGATCCACTGGGAAATGCAATTGAGGAGCAGCAGAGAGAAAAAGAGGGAAGAGTTAAGAAGAGGAGACATGAGGTGAAGACCTCTTGCTCGTCTCAACAAACAAGTGCCACTTTAACTCCACTAACACAGAAAACAGTAGCAGCAGTAACTCATCATCTGAAGACTGTGACATGAAATTTATCTTTTTTGCCTTGCTTTCACAGCAATTTTGCACTATGTTTGATAGCTGATGTGCATATCCAAATTCATGCAGCCCTACCATCCCTCTCTCTCTGCCTACTCGCACTCACCCACGCTCCTTCCGCGTGTGACTCAGGATGAAAAGGGATTTAGAAAGATGCAAGGAACGTTTACAAGCCACCCACCATTCCATCCTCAGCTTGGATGGCCACATTAGCACCCCCAGTTTGCATTTAAAGGCTGGCCTGGCCAGCATTTGGGATGAATCCATGGGACAGGCATTTCTTCTGTTCCCAGCGCAGACAGGAACAGAGCAGAGCCATGCAAGGACTGCCTCAGTGATTACTGTTGGACATTGCAAGATTGGATTTGTTTAAAAACAAAGCAACTTTCCTGGCTTGCTGCTCCATGCCTTGTCCACAGGCTGCATCGCAATATCCTCCCAAGAGTGGGTGAGTGAAGACTCAAGTCTGTGGAATCTGCAGTGAAATACCTCAGCATGGGGCCACTGGTGCAGGTTCCACCAGCAGAAAATGAGCAGCAAAAATTCCCCCGGCAGCAGCCATCAGGGATTGTCAGGGGATAAGCTAGCCAGATTTGGGTGACAAACTAAAGCCAGGCTCCCCCTCGAAATCGGCTGCTGAGCAGCCATTTAGGGGAACTCATCACCACTAACATCATCCTGTTTCCATGGAGACCAGATTAAAAGAGTAGCCAAGAGAAGCTGCGCTCCTAATCTCTCCTAGAGAAAGGAGTTTGCTAATACAAGAGACTTTTAAATATCTTTAATCCAAACTCGGGGTTCTCCTTTCCATGTTCTCTCTAATCCTGCTAGAGGTGACTAGCCCCTTTTAACCCCAAGCCCAGCACAATAGCACCAAGCAGTGCAGTTACCCACAGCCTTTGCGGTGCCTTGCTAAAATAAAATCTGGCCTCTCTCTCTCTGCAAAAGTTTGGCTGCCTTATATATAACATTTAAATACCCCAGCCCATCGTGTGCAAGCAACGTACAAAGCAAAGTCTGCATTGGCACACTCAGTCTACTTTCTGGTGATGGAACTACACACTGAGGACAGAGATGGAGGGACAACCTCCATGAAGAAGATGATGCAGCTCCTGCCTTCTGTGTTGCATGAGGCACCTTTTGTTGACCTTCTTCCTCTGAGCTTTTGCCTTTTCTCTGTAGCATCCCAGGTAAGAGCAGATCCCACTCTGGGCAGAGTTTTCCCAATGGAATGATACACTATAATTGCACAGTTTTATCTAAGGACTTGCTAAGTGACTTCCACAAAACTATGTTTGACCGCTACCACTGCAAAGAAGTTCCTTGCTATACCTGTAGTCTTGCCTGCACTTTGGATGTGTTGATTTTCTGTCCATTCCATGAATACGGTGAAGAGAATAGTGAAGCATGGTAGGAACAGCCACACAGAAGCTGGCAATCCACCTACACCCACCCCACCTGGATCTTCACACTTATCCTGTCTGTGGGAGGCTTTGTGGACCTCAGGCCAAGGCAAGGTCAAGAGGGCTAAAGCCCAAAGCAGTCTCCAGCCTAGTGATAAGAAGTCTAGACCCCTGATGAGAGGTCAGTGTTGAAATAGCAAGGGTGTTGATCTCAGACTATGTGGGCCAGAAAATCCTCCTTCCCAAGCTCTAAATTTCTCCAGACCTCAAATTTAATTCTAGTTTGGGAGGCAGGAAAACAGTTACCTTGTTCTCTACTTCTAGCAGGCTGCAAATTCAAGCACAACAGAATGGGGTCCACTTCCCCTCCAGATCTTTTTGGCTTGGTCTTTCCTTTTTCTGATGGACAATTCATATCTCCAAATGCTTCAAGAGTTCTCCCCAACCTCCCTGCCCATCTGGGGCAGGCACCCACATTTTCAAACAATCAGGCAGGGGCTTTGCCACACAACTTTTGTTTCTCCAATGGGATTCATACTAATTAAGCCTCACCTACTTTTCTAAAACACCAGGCAGGTGGGACACTGCACACAGCCCTTTGTGCTTTTCATCAAGGGGTACACTGAGCACCACAGATGGAATTCATCACACAGTGCTCTGGCTGCTGAGTTGAACAAGACATCAAATGCTCTACCACCTTCCTGTTGCTTCCAGAAGTTAAAAGGAATTTGACAACATTCTTTTTCTTGCCTTTATGCCAAAACCTTGTCAGGAGGTTCTTGACAAAGTTTGATAGTGCTTGAAGTATGAAGAAAGAGGGATTGTGACCAGGAAAGTTCAGTTCAATCTCAGTTTTATCCCTTCTTCCCATGCCAGAGGAGTTGATGATGTTCAGCACATCTGGAGGCATAGTTATGGCTTTGCATAGTCTTGTCCCAGAGAGCCAGAGCTAATAAGTCAACTGTACTACAAGGTCTCACTGGGGTCAGCCCTCTGGCCCTCCTCTGGAACCCTGTGTGTGCTGAGGTTTCTCTTGGCAGTCAATACACATAACAAGCCCAAAGCTTCCCAAAACAACAGCTCTAGCACAGTCACAACATGTCTCTGGAAAGTCACGTGCCTCAGCACATCTGTGTCCTACAGCTGTGGGCAATGAAGGGCTTGCTTCCTCTCCAGGATCTGAAAGCACATCTCTGAAGCAGCAGCCTAGTTCTGATCAGCATATCTGATTTCAGATGAGAGCTCTACTGTGGGGTAGAACGGGCATGTGGGATAATAGGGAACAAAATTAAATGCAAGGTATTTTAGGGTACATCTTACTAGATCTACTCCCATGGTCTTCCTTTCACTCTCTGCAATCTAGTTCATAGCTGTGCAAGGTGGCTGGAATTCAGTAGAATTGGAAGCAAGGTTCAAGTTAAAGCAGAGTGCTGCAAAGGCTGTGTTTATAGCACCTGCACTTACAGGTGATTTGGGGGTTTTTTTGGTTGGCCAAATGATGGGCTCTGGGCTTTCTCTCATATCCAGAGCCACTCTGCATCAGACAGACAAGACTCTTTAGCTTGGAGAAGAGAAGACCAAGAGGACACCTCATCAATGCTTATAAATATCTACAGGATGGGTGTCAAGAGGATGGGGTCAGGGTCTTCTCAGCAGTGTCCAGCAACAGGACAAGGGGCAACAGACACCAGCTGGAACACAGGAAGTTCCGTCTGAACATCTGGAAAAACTTCTTTACTTTGAGGATGCCAGAACACTGGGACAGGTTGCCCAGAGAGGTGGTGGAGTCTCCTCTGGAAATATTCAAAAGCCACCTGGATGCATTCTTGTCCAGTCTGCTCTAGGTGAACCTTCTTTGACAGGGGGGTTGTACTAGATGTTCTCTGAAGGTCCCTTCCAACCCATACAATTCTGTGATCTGAACGTGGCCCCAAACTCCTCCCTCTTATCTCTCCGGCTGGTCTCTCTGACAACATGATGCCCAGAACAGAAGATAAAACTGCAAAATATTATTGTCGTTTGTGTGCAAATGAGTTGTACTGTCACCACCAAAGCCACATCTAGAGGCCCAGAGACCATACTCAAAGACTTCCAGGAAGGATCCTCTGCAGCCCAATAGTGTCTGCTGGGGCCAGGATCCTGGATCTGCCCCTCATTCTGTCAGCCTGGGGCTGTCAGGGGAGCACAGGTGAGAGGAGAGAGTAGGGAAAGAGTGAGCCTGAGCACGTCATGAAGGTAGTGGAGATGGCAACTGCCTTCCTACTTGCAGGTTTCGGGCACCTTGGTTGTCCTCTCAGAGCAGGAACAGCACAGGTAGAACAGCGGATGTGTTTGAGGTCCTCACGGTGGTGGGGCACCTCAGGAGATTCCTTCCATGCGTGGGCTGGATGCTGGGGGACAGTGAGCAGGGACCAGCTTTGCTGACTCGGCCATGGCTGTCGGGCCCAATGTGTCTTCAGCAGAGTCTGTCACGCTCCACTGCTGTGGCTTGTTTTTGCTGGCGGCCAAGAGCTCGGCAACAGACAGGCAACCAGAGGGAGGAAAGCGGCAAGAAGAGGGGGCAGATGAGATAAATAGGTAGTGTGAGTATAATAAAGGAGGACAGCTGGCCTAGAAAGCTCAGAAGATAAATCGGCAAGAAAAAAAACCTGAAGCTAATTCTAAAGCGTGAGGTTCCTGCTGAGCCCACAAGAGCGAGGAACCACGTAGCACCAGCTCCCCCACTGCATCTCCTCAATGCCGAACGTACCAGTGGCCGGCACCCAGCCATGGTCAGCAGCTGCCAGAGCCCTTCACATCAGCATGGTTTGTAGCCAAGGGGGCTGTGTGGCTTTCCCTTGGAGCAGGGGACCTGCTCTGCAGGAGAGGGGAAGGTGTTCGATCTGCAATGTGCCATGACTGTAGCACAGACTCACCAACCTGGGCTGTGTCGAGCCTCTGGGTGTCTGAGGGACACAAACAAGGCTCAAGTGGACCAGCAGGGACTTGGCTTGGCCTCCATACTCCAGTTCTTTCCTTACAGTAGCATTATCCAAGACGGTCAACCCCACCAAAGGAGGTGGGCAAGAGTCTAAGTACTGCCTTAGTGCAGTATTAAACCCCATGGAGCTCTGGGGAGGCCAGAGGTGAGGGCTTGCCACCCTGTAGGCTGGGCTAGCAGGTCTACATGAAGCAGAGAAACAACATATGGTCACTGAAGCAACTGAGGCTAAAGGATTTTTTATCATTTAGTTCCTCTGATGCACCACAGTGCAAAAAGCAGGAATGTCATAAGACTCTTCAGTAACAAAGAAATGATGAAGTTCACCTTGCTGACCCGAGCAGGATCTCACAGGAGGTCCATGGCCTGGGCAGAGGGATGAACCGATGTCTCAGCATTCTTCCAATGCAAATGGGGCTAGGACATAAACATTCAGCACTGGTGTTTTCACAGGATGGCATCAGTGAGCTAAGTTGTTTTCCAAGGTTGCAACCAAAGATGGACGGAAAGTCAGAGCTGGAGGAAACATGGAACCCCAGAAGCAGCTTGTGCTTTCCAGGTTGATAGAAAAAGCCGGGGAGGATGGGATGACTAACAGAGAAAATGGAGAATAGCTTTTAATTCCCTTCTAACCACCCCATCCCCAAGCTGCTCTCCCAGCACAGGAAAGGCAGCTCACGCTTAATCCTCCCCACAGATATTCACACCCCTCCCTTCAGCGCCCGGAGCCTGACTTGGAGAAGTGAAAATAGCCACTACAAAGTCAAAGCTAAGTGACAGCTTCCCATTTAACCAGCTCTAATTGCCAGCTGAGCAGACGGTTAATCTCCAAGAACGTGCTGTGATACGGGTGCTGCTGAGTCCCCATAATTGCTTAAGAGCAGCCATCGAGGATGCCGGGAACCAGCCAATTATTCTCCCTAGTTGCTTTTTCCCCCTTCTTCCATCCCCCCTCCCTCTTCAGTTTTGTGAATTGGAGAGCTTTTTTTTTTTCCCCAAAAGCAGCCAGCGCGGGATCTCTCAGCAGTTCACTAGCGATGAGGAGATTATATCTGGGCTGCCTAATCCTGTGTGGGCAGGGAGAAGACAAGGCGGGGGTGGGGGGTAGAACCAGTGGGGATCCCACTGGCAGATGGACCTGCCATGGGGAGGGGGAGGTCTCTGTAAAACCCCTCATTATTATTGCTCCAGAAACAAAGGGGAGGGAAGGCTGCAGCCATAGGTGATGCCTTGAACAGAATTCATCCCAACAAGCCATCACTAGCCCTCAATACAAATCACATCCAATTTCCAGCTCCTCAATGGCTCTATTGAGTAATAAATCAGCTCTATGTCCAACCTGACTGAAACACTCATGCTTCCACAGTTATCTTATTCAGTGCTGAGAAGTTAAAATCTTCTTGCTAAGGCCAGCAGGCTGGGGAGAGTCAACCATCCAAATCCCTTCAGAGCTCAGCAGTAAAAAAATAAAACAAAAAAATGCCCCAAACCCACAAGACAAAAAGCAAGTCCCTGAACTGCAGATTATCTCTGCATCTCCATTTGTTCAGCAATTTTTTACCACTCTGGAAGAGATGATCACTGGGCCAAGTATTTAGCTAGTGTGATCAGCTCTCTGCAAACAGCCAGGCCTCTGTCTAATGCAATGCTGATCTACACGCACAGGTAACAGGGCTAAGCTCCCAGCCCTTGGTTATTTTTTTAGCTATTTAAAGTCTGCTTTCCTCCACAGACACTTCATGACCATCAATTAGATACCACTTTTAAGCCCCAACATAGCAGCACTTCTTTGAACTGACCATACAGGCAGAAGCTTTCAAAGCCACCAAAAGGTTTGAGAGACTCATGGTCCATTCAGTTTAATGGGATCAGGTTTGTTGTTCTGTAGAGAGTTCCTAGAAGTCTGGATACAACCACATTATAGATGAATCAGTACTAAAACACTTATGACCTCCTGCAGCAGGCCCAGTCTGCCTGGGCCACCTCTGGGTTGGATGGGACACCCAGGTGAATTTGGGGCCTTTGTTGTGCTATGCACCACTAGCACATATCCTAACACACCGTGAGCCACAGCAACCACAGCATCTCTACCTCCATCACCTTACAAGTGTAAGTAGCTCTCCACCTCACATCCCATCACTCCTTTTATTATTCCAGCCCTTGAAGACATCACGTAGAATCAGTGTTACACCAGCTCCTGCTCTGGCTTAGTGGTGGAAACCTCTTACTGTCCCCTCTCAGCTGGGATGGGACTGGGGAGCTAACGCTAACCCCAGACCACAAATCCACCCCATCCCATCCCACTCACAGCAAGCTGGAAAGGTCCATGTAAGCTGAACCAACAGAGGATGCAGGATCTCAGCAAGGAATAAAACAGAGCAGAACAGGAGAAAAGATGACTTAAAATCCCACAGTGCACCTTCAGCTTAATGATTACTAACCACAGTGTCACAAGAGTCAGAGATCACTCAGATCTGAGCTAGTAATTAGTTTATTGAGATATAATCAGTAAATTTAGGTATGTAAAATATTTAGTAAGTACAGATGGGTTGGCAGTCAATACTATTTATTATGAGATACAAAAATTATCACTTAAGCCTACGATAAGAATGTTAGAATGTTACATGTGTGCAAAAAATCACACTTACCAAGGCATCCCTATCTGGTGTCAGGTAAGGGATCCCTTAGCCTCGAGGGGTAACTTTGGGAGGGGTCCCTACTCAAGGAGAGTAGCACAGCCAGCTGCTATAGAGGGAGAGCTCAACAGACCCTGATGGCTACAGATATTTTTAGTGTAGAATGGTTGATCTGAAGTTAGATTTCCTGCTGCATTAATGCAGTTTTGGCCACTTATCGGCCCAGGACAGGGTTTTTGGGGGATTTGGTGCTGAGTTTTCACTGATAGCCTCACACAGTAGCATTAGTTTCAGTTAGGCCTGCTTGCTGAGCATCTGGCTGGACCAAAGGTCAGTTGGTTCAAGCATCCTGTCACACCACAGTCCTAAAGCCATTATCACAGCAAATTGAGGAAGACTCATTCAGTAGCATGCCTGATCTCTAGCAACATCAAAACGTGCCTTATGGACACTGCCAGACCTTCTAGGCAGTGATCAGGGGAGGTCCACTCTGACAGGTCCTCTCTGCTCTTCCCCATCAGCCACCCACCATGGCAGGGGCTCTGGGTAGCACAGCTGCCCTGGGGATGGGTCTGAGTGACCGGGGCTCATGGGCAGCCACAAGCACATCTCCATCCTGCCTTTCATCTGTGTGCAGCAGAGACAGCATCACATGATGGACCACAAACACAACACCAAGTGACAGCCTTCCTACAGGAGGGTTTTGTGCTTACCCAGCAAGGCTTCTGTTGGCACTGGGAAAGCAACAGTCCTGGGGCTCTCCAGAAGCTCTCTGGGGACAGGACAGAAACTAAGAGAACAGGAGAGAAAGGTGGGGAGAGTTCCTATCCCAAGTAAAGGGATGTCTTTACTCACAGCACACCCCTAATCTCTGATCTCTTCACGACAGCCTGTTCCTCCCCCTGTGTGTCCCTGTCTCCCACAACACTTGTGGGCTGCTCACTTCCACACCACAGATATGCTGATGCAAGAGCTCCAATCATCTCCAATGCAGCAACTTCACCACTAAAAAGCCCAGGGGACAATTTCCTTGCTACAGCCAGCCAAAAATTACTTTGGAGGGTAGAAGGGCAGAACAAGACAGTGGAACAGCCTATCCTATGCCACCTGTTTGCCCAAAACCTGGATTGTTTGTTCCTGTTGAGCTCTGCCTTGAAATAAAGATTACCCCCCTCCGTTTTTCTGCCTCCTCCCCAGGATGAGGCTCAGAGAAACCAGGGCAGCCTCAGACTTGTGCTACCCTTTAGCAGCACCAGCAAGACGAGGGGACCCTAGGGAGGATGCCAAGAGGGTGCCCAGGCAGACATCAGTGTGCATGCCGGTCCAGCAGCCCACTCCCCACCTGGGGAACAGTTGGGACAAAGCAGCTGGGGGCACTCGCTTGCCCTCCTTCTCCTCCAAAGTCACACACCCTGGGGACCAGTGTCTGCTCCTTTCTCCAACTGCAGCACTTATTTACACTTAGTCTCATGCTGATACAGGGCCTAAGCACCCTTGTGGGTGAAGATCCCAGCCCTGGGGGTTACTCTGTGGTCTTTGCTATAGCCCGAAGAAATCTTCCAAGGAGGAAATCCCTGGAATCAAGTCCTACACCCAGGGATCGCTGAGGTTGATGCAGAAGCAGAGTGCTCTGCCTGGGATGGAAAGGTCACAGCACACCTGTGTTGTACAACTGTGCAGCAGTGGCTAAGACCTCCTCCCTCAGCCCTGTCCTCATGCTCTCCTGCTCCTACCATCCACCCCCAGAGGAAGCCACATTTCATCACCGTTGCTTTTGGGCAACAAGAGGAGTGGTACTGTAGCCACAGCAGTGCTCTTGAGAGTTGTCTCTCCTGCTGCCGTGTCTTCCCACACAGTTGCCCAGTGCTCTTCCTTAAGGATATTACACTTGGCTGATCCTGGAGAGATCCACTCAGCCTTTTCACAGCTGCTCCTTGTGCAGAAGCCCTTGCATGGGGCAGCATTAAGGCAGGAGACCATATGCTCCAGCACGGGAAGAGGGGAACAATGAGCCACTCACTGCAAGTAGTGTTGCTGCGATGGACTTTGGTCATGACTGATGGCACGAGTACTCTGGGTGAGTTGGCAGGGGGGAGCAGATTATCACAGCAAATAAGCCCTAATGAACAGAAAAATAACTTCCCATGAAGCAGAAGATTTACAGAGATAAAATAGACATGTCTGGCCTCACAAGGAAGGAAACACTTAATTGCCAGCAAGGCTGTAGAGCAACACCTGGGTCAGAACATCTAGAGGTGCTGAGAAAGGGCATTTTCTGCTGGACTTGGGAATGGGAGAATGAGCAAACATTTATTTGTAGGAGAAGAAGGAGCAATAAAAGTAGAGGAGGGAGCAGCAGGGCAAAAGAGGCGCACTGGGAAGCAGGCTGGGTGTCTGCAGGTCTGCCCTGGTGCTGCAGGGAGAGCAAGAAAACCATGCAGCTAAAATGCTTCTCCCCCCAGAAGGAAAACAGGCATGGAGAAATACAAAGCCAAGGGCAGGGCACCCCCATGCTAGGGAGAAGAAGGAAACTTCAGAATTCAATATTGGCCTTTGCGCCTCACAAACTAGTTCCCACAAGGAATCTCTGCTGTCTAATACTGGCTTGGGCACAGCCTTCCCCGTCTCCTGGGGGGAAACTTCACCGTAGGAACTGCTGCCGACCCACCTTCTATTAGAAGTTACTATGGCTCTGCCAAGGAGCCTGCCCCGTGTTTTCTATTTTAAGCTGCAGGCAGACCTATTCCTATCAGTCACAGCTGGCACTCGGGTCCTTAAGGCACAGATTCGGTGCAGTAATTCAGGGGCAGAAAGTCGGGTTCTCAGGTTTGAACACAGCTCGCCCAGATGAATAATAAACCTACAAGCCGAGCACTCACAAGCCTTGGGGCGATGCGTGAGGGGGGTTGCGGGGAGCAGGAGTGTGCTTCCATGAAGTCACTCTCATCACACACATTTATTCCACAGGATCACACCACTACTTACGTGCGGAGCGACGCGCAGACTTGAACGTGATTTACCAGCTCAGGGCCATAAACTGCAAGGGAAGATGGAGAAATGGGATGAGAGAGAGGAAGGGTCCTAAGGGAAGCGTAAATAGCTCCACGAGGCTCCAAACTGGCAGTTGTTTTCCTGCTTGTTAATTATTTCATCTTAAAAGGCTTTTAGGAGGGAAGCACTTCGTTTGTGCTTAATGCAGGACAAGTAAAAAAGATGTCTCCTTTTACCACTAGTCACTGTAAACACGAGGAGAGTAAATCTCAGAAGTCTGCAGTAACTCAGAGTTATTTGAGTAAACCAAGGCAGGGACAAGGTACTTACATGGAGTTCCCAATCAGCCAGACCTCGTTCTAATGATGCTTTATCTTGCTTCCTGCTTTCATGTGCGTGGTAGCGCTTGCCAAATCTACCCAGGTAACCAAGAGTTTGAAAAATAAAATCGGTCTCAGCAGTGAGACTACACACCTCCTTCCTTGGAGCACTGACATTGCCTGACATCAACCTCCCCCTGCCACTGAGGGACTGCAGAGCCCCCAGCCAAGGAAAATTGTGGCACCCACATCCCCCCTGGGGAGAGGCAAAGCGCTCCTATGAACTGCCCCCTTCCTCCACCCATAACCTGCTTCTTCTGCATCTCCTCCCTGACCTGCATGGGAGAAACTTCACCCTCTGAGCCCCCTCACCACGGGGAGGGAGTAAATCACTGCCAGCTCCCAGAGGGTCTCCTCTGTGCCCCAGTGGGTTAAACAGCATGGGACCCCAGACCTTCCAGTGCAGACACCTGACATGAAGAAGCTCTCAGGGGTGAAGCTACAGATATTCATAACATCCTTAATTCACAGTTGACCTCCTGGAGTTCTCAAGAGGTCCAAAAAGCCTTTGCAGAGCCAAGAGCAAATAGCTAGGATGCAGAGCTGCTTCCTGCTTCCAAGGAGATGAGAGAAGCCCCATGAAACTGAAGGGGGTGACACTGATGCTGGACCCCGGACATTTACAGTGGTGATTTCTCTATAGGTGCTTTGCAGTCAGTTACAAAGTGTTAGTTACCAGAGTTCTGTTTCTCTTCATCAATGTCTTTGCAAGTGACACACCAGGAGATGTAAATACTTCCCTGAGCTCCTAACTATAACTCTGCACTTGGGGGAATTTAAATGAGAAATCTTTTGTCTGATTTGATTCAAATTTTGTAGAAAATACTACCTGGAGCTCGGATAGCTATTTTGAAGCTGATACAGGCTGTCTTCACCACTACACTTCATGGCAGCAAAACTCAACCTTGACAGAAGAAGGCTGAGTATGTACTCACCTCAGAGAGAGCTCTTCCTCCAGCAGTGGGCTGGGAGAAGGAGGCGCCCAGCCAAAAACTGTCAGTCCAGCTGCCAGGCATTTGTATGGTCAGCAACTGTGGATTTAATCCCACCAGCATCCATATGGAGGAAACACCACATGGAAACAACCAACTGGGATTCATCCTCCCTGGCTGCAATGCCAAATCGCTCCTGGCTGTAGCAAGCAAGAAGCCTGATGCTCTTCTGCTACAGGATCAGAGAGGTGGCAGGAGGGTCTTCCACGCTGGCAACAGCTAATCTGGTCCTCAACCACTGCCCTCGGTCAGTGGTCAAGACACTGATGGTGGCAGCCCCAGCCTTCCTGACCTGAGGTTTTAGCAGAGCAGGTGGAACAAATGGTCAAATGCTGCTTCTCCCCCACACACATTTTCCAGGAGGAGCAGTGACAAATGAATGGGCAAAAAGAGCCCAAAACAAAACAACAAAAGAGCATGAGCATATTAAGTCCTTTTTCATCCCCAGTTTATGCCTCAGCTGCTACCTTGAGGCTGGCATAGAAACCAATGTGCCGTTTGCTTCACGCAGCTCCTGGGACATCCATGGCACAGTTTCCGCTTGGGTAACTGTACTTCTGGAGACCATTAGGCAGGGTAATTTCACCAGTTCCTAAGCAAATGCCTGGAGGGGTCTTTGCAAAGCCAGTTCAGCACAGCTAAAATATGGAGGAAATGTTCGTTTGAATCCTAAAGAGAAATGTAATGACTTCTTTGTAGTAAAGCACACTCAAATCGGCCCCACTTTGGCTGATCAAGGCATGATCTCATCAACACTCTCCAAGAAGAAATACTTCTGATCCAGCAAGTGAGCTTAACACCTTTGCGGAAGAGTTTTCATTAACTGACAACACCCAGTTTGGGAAAAATTAGCTCACAGCATATTCAGGTGCAGACTTTAAAAAGAAGTGAATTTTAAAATTTTTTTCTATTTTTTTTCCCTTTTTTTTTAATTTTCTCGAAAGGTACTTGCAGTTTGATGGGCCCAACGCCACTGAGATGCCATCTGGCTGAACACATCAGCAAAGGTTTGCTCGGCGAATGGCCATGACCTGTTTATCCACTGATGTGTCGGTGAAAACAGTGCTCTGAGAAGTGCTCTCCTGAGCAGCATCCACACCTGTGTCCCGACCAGAGTAGGTGGGAGGGAAATGAAAATGGGGAGAAGGACACCTTGGTCACGGTGGTCAAAGCCCTTGAAAAGGAAATAAGTAGCAAGGTCCTGGGCCACCCAAGCCCACCAATACACATGGATGGCAAAAACAGAGCAAACATTTTGGGGACTAGCACGCAGGGTAAGTATCAGTTCAGCAACGCCTCAAGGAAGAGCTAAGTGAGAAACCCAAAGGAATCACTGTGGGTTCACTATCAACTTGCAAAGCAGGCTGGAGAAATAGTCCCTGGTGGAGTATCTGTACTGATAGATACAGGTGGATGTATCCAGAAGGATGGAGGGGGCTCCCCACTGGCAGAGGAGGCAGGAGGGATGATTCCCAACCCATGCTGGGTGGCAGATCAGGTTTTGGAAGTGGCAGTAGCTGGTAATTTGTTGGGTTTTACTGTTATGAGGTGCATATCTGCAGGTCCTCCTCACCAATGCTTCACCCAGGGGGCTCGGAGCATTCTTCAGCCTGAGAAATGGGAAAGCAGGATTGGAGAGAGAAGCAACAATAGGTGAAAATAGCCACATTGATCCGGCCAGTGATGAAGCAGAGCTTTTGGCTCATTCCACTTCATACCTGTTCCTCTGCCCAGACAGGCACCTGTGAAGGCTGCTTTCCTCTTGGCCCATCTGTTGTCTCAAACCCTGGCTTGCCACCCCATGCCAAACAAGACAGTGGAGGGAGGAGAGGAAAGCAGGCAGGTGGCTCGTTAGAAACTGTTCCTGCAACATCCAAACCTGTGAACACACAACACGCACTGCATTTTGATAGGTGTCTGGAGATATAATAGAATTTATTAAAAGAAAAGGAGACCAGACAAGTATGTGAAAGGTGCTTGTGAAGAGGAGTGGGCCAGTGTTAGTGCAGTAGGTATCAGCAAAGGCTTAGAGAGGGCTGTGGGAAGGAAATGGGGGGCTGTCAGTCCCCCCATTGCTGTTTTATCGGGGCACAGACTAGTACTCAACCTTGGCAGCTGTAAGCACTTGCCTGTGCTCATCTGTGTGTGTCTTCCTGTGTGCAATGGCATAGAGATGTTCAGCTACCAGGGGACGGTATATTAGCAAGCTGAAATATGTTCGTGCTCAAGCAGAAGCATATGCCAGTAGAGAACAGGAAACAAACACCCAAGAAATCCAGTTTCCTCTGTCTGCGTGACAAAACCCGAGTCCTGCAGGGCTCACAGTAGGTAAGGATGCTGCTCTGGGGCAGAGTGGGTCTGTACTGTGCAGTTGCCCAGTGCCCTTGGCAGAGCAAGGAGGAAGGCAACTGAGTGTCCCTGCAGAGGAACCTCTTTAAATGAAGGCATCTGGCCAGACATCTTGCCAGCTGATGCCTTCGACCATGGGGTTCCACCAAAGCACACCTAATATGCAAGTTTGGGTGAAATTCAAAAACCCAAAAACCTTGGTCCCGTCAGAAAGGGAAATATTTTGCTGTCTGCCCCAGGCTGATCCCAAAAAAGCTCAAACATCTGCCACCGGTAAGGAAGAAGGACTTGGCCCCTAGCTTTCATCTCCTATCCTGGGTACCAGTGGCTGCATTGTACCGCAGCCACCCCATGTTTCAGAGTCCCCAGCGCAGGGTGACTGCTGTTATCAGGTAGAGAACTCAGCTCCCAGCTCCAAGGGCAGCACAGTGCACGATTTCCCTTTGGTAACTCCTACCTAGCTTCCCCCGACATTTAGGGAGGTGGGGTACTTGATCTGTGTGAGATTTTTTTCATCTTTAGCACCGACAATCCTCTGATGCTGCCTGTGCTTTTTTTTTTTAGAACTCTAACTAGAGCCCTGAAGTTGTTTCTCATATCAAAAGCTCCCAGTCAATCTGATTTTTAGAAAACATAGCGTGTCTGGGGAGAAACCTGCAAAATATAGAACACATTCCCCATTTGCATCCAAATGTTGAAAACCCCCATCACTCCTCTATGATACATCATGTCAGCACTACACTCGCCATGAAATATTCATGGCCATTTATTATGATGTTTTTTATAATCCTCATAAAACTTTCCAGCAATCAGTGTCTCTGTTTGCTCAGCCTCCAGCCTGGATGGGTGCTTTTCCCTCTCATTCAGTGCTGGCAGTGTTTGAATTAATCCACGTTCCCCATCAGCCCAAGAAGGACCCCATTGCTCTCCCAGTCTGTCCCAGGCTGCTTCCCTCCCTGTGGCATCAACAGAGCACTCACTGGGGATGGGAGGGTGACTGTGGCACACTCTGCCAGCAGTTGCTGGAAAGGAATGAAATTCAAACCCAGATTGACTTCCCGAGCCCCGTGTGGCAGCGCAGGGAACAGAGGAATTAAATGGCATTGCCGCTGCTGCGTGGGCTGGGAGGGGAGCGGGAGATGCTGCTGAGTCCCACCATCCCTGCATCTTCCACACCACGCTAAGAAAGAGAAGTGAAACACTCAGGGAAGGCGGCTCCTGAAGGTTTTATGGCAACTGCCAGATTAATTTTATGATAATATCTGCTAAATGCTTTTCAAACGGTACCTCTCCATTTCCTCCTCGGCATCCTGCAGGGTCCGGTGTGGGAAGAACAGCCCTGAGTTGTCTCTGCAGCCACCAAACTGCTCTCCTGGCAATGAAGCAGAGGCAAGGACTGAACCCAGAGGGAAGGTGTGAGAAAGTCAGAGAGTTCTGGAACAGATGCAGTTTCTGATTCAGAGCAGTCCTTTATAGCAGGACACTTTATAAGAGCCCCATTCTGCAAACCTTTTATTCCTTCTGCAAGGGCTTGCGAGACCTGCCTTTTACGTGTGGAAGGGAGTAAAAAAAGATCTACGAGGACAGCGAGAGCTCTCCTTTCACAGAGGCTGCAAAGCTGAATCTCAGTGGAGTGACCTTGATACAACCTCATGCTTCAAACACACAGCAAACACTTCTGCGTTGAACAAAGTGCTGCAAGAGGTTTCAGGCTCCTCGCTTGCCAATGCACGAGCACTGCTTTTCCCCAGAGCACAGTGTCTTCCAAAAGCAAACTGCATCAGCCTCAGAAAAATAAATAAATCTACTTTTCACATCATTTCATCTTCTGATAACAGTAATGAACTCAGTCCAAGGCATTACTGGGAATTAATGACTGCCTGCCTCCTGACTCACCAGCTCTTCCCAGGCTATCATAAATTCCCAGGAACTGTTGTGAACCACGCATCAACGAGTAAGCTGAAAAAGAAAGCAATTTGCTAAAACCCTGGGATACATACAGAACATGCCAGTCCCACCTGGAAGCCTGGGAATTGAGATGAGTTCCCAGATAAATGTCCTCACTCTGCCCGGATGGCTCTCGGGGGGCAGGTGGTGGGAGCTGCTTCCTGGGGCTCCCCGCAGGATCCCACCAGCGGCTCTGCGTCACTTTTCCAAAATAAGTCTGGTTGAAAAAGCAGCACCCATCCCCCTTGGGGAACTGATCCTCTGGATAATTAAACTCATGTTGCACGCCATACCTTTAATGTTTTTTTCTGGCTAACACTCCAGTCTTACCACTGCTCTTGTCTGAGAGATTAAAGAGCCTCCCAGAAGCTCCCCCTGAATGTAGGTACTTCCAGACCATTATCACATCACCTCTAACCTGCTCTTAATAAACTGAAAGAAGATGCTTCATAACTGCAATCAAGCTTCACAGCTCATACCTGCATGGGAGTTAGAAACCAGGGTACATCACACATGCAAGGCCTCTTGGACTTTCTTCCTTTCAACACCCTCTGCTGGGAGATGAAGGGTTAATAAAATTGGCAGATCTATGTACTTATTTAAATCTCTTTATTTCCTGCTCTCACAGTTGCAAGTGTAAATTTGTATGTAACTAGCTCCAGTAATTAGGGTTAATGACTAAAGAGCATTTGGAGATTGTGCAATTCATGAAGTTCTTCATCACAAAAGACAGATTAGATTTGCTGCTCTTTTTGAAAAACAGATTTCTGGCATCATCTGTGCATTGAACATGCCTATCTAGACTGCTTTTCCCAAGAAATCTAACTAAATTAACACATGATGTTGTTGTCATTTATTAAGTACAGGCCATGTGCAGATTTTTATGAATCAGAGCATTCAACCGGCAGAACAGATAGAGGTAGGGCAGATAGGAGAATATGTTTTAATTTGGAGAAAATATAGCTGCTACATCAAATCAAAAGGCTGAGGAGCTCCGCTCCAGCCTGTAACTGCATTCATTTGCTGTTGGGTCTCACTTTTGCTGGAGTCATACATCCAAACTACTTAGGCTCCAAGGACAATCACTGCGCAATACAGCCCAGTGCAGAAGAGAGACTTATCTCATGATGGATTATCCCCCAGGCAGAACCAGCGCGACACTCCAGGGGTTTTAAGAAGACAAGCCCTGAAGAATAATCCTGCACTACAAATGTGTCCTTCTTCCCCTCCACAGGCACCAGCCATGTCCTTGGACCCCTCAGGGCAGAGCTGGGCACCCAGGGGGTCCTGGACCAGCAGTCGTCCCACTTTGGGTGCTGCAGAGGCATCCCTGGTTAGCCCAGTAGCTGTGTCCCTCCAGGCCTTTAATTAAGGCAGCCTGCCTTCCCAGGCAGTGGGGTGTGAAAGCAGCACCTCATAAAAACGTCCCAGTCCCAATAACACTCCTAAATCAGCTTCTCGGGATGCAGCCATAACAAGCCACATGCAGAAGCCATGGCAGAAAAGGGGAAGGTTTTGCTGGCTCTTAATTATGAGGTTTGACACAACTCTCTGCAGCCAATTTCTCTGGAAAACAGCAAGGAGAAGTGCTTCAACATTGTGCCACCTCCACCAGATCCAGCAGCAGCTCCCCACCACTCCCACACTTTCCCACACATGGGTGCAGACACTGCAGCAACATTTCTATTTCTCTAAAGACCCACAAACTAACAGTTTCAGCTCTTTCCCTTTAGCAGACCTCTGTTTTTTCCGGTGGTGACCCATGTACAATTAATTGAAGCTTCCTGACATGTCACCTGCCCCCAGGTTCCTTGTAACAACCCTTTGAGAGAGGTCCCACAGGTCAGCAGACCACAAACAAGTCCCTAGACAGGGAACCTCATGATTAAGAGCTCTTTAACCCAGCTGAATCCCTGCTTGCAGGATCAAAGGCGGCAGCTGGAAGGCTTGATATGTTCAGAAAGACACGGTTAATTGTGAAAGCAATTAGCCTCTGCAAGAATTCACCAAATACATGATGGATTCTCTGTGCCTGGAAGTGTTTAAATCTCAGCGGAGATCCTTCGGAAAGATAAGCTTCTGTTTGGCCAGGGTGGATGGGCTTGATACAGGAATAGCCCATTTTATGCAAGAAGAGATGAGCAGAATGATCTTTTGAGCTGGAAAATCTCTAAAATCTATGAAACTATTAATAGACAGTGAGACATTTCTGGTGGGTTTGACAGCTAGATGACAAATCTGTGTTAAATTCCAGAGGATCCAAAGAAACTACTCCGCCTCGTTTTCTGATGTCCTCCAAGGGGTTTCCCCTGTGGGGGATTTTAGTTTTCCATTTTTTAGCTTTAAAACAATTTTCTAAACTGAAAAACTTCTCCAGCTCCCTTCCTCTTACCTCCCTCTACTTCTCCATCCTCTCCTCTGCCTTGGAGAGTATGTGCCAAGCTGTGTGTGGGCGAACCCCTGGGAGAGGTGTCAGCAGGGAGCCATCCTATGTGTGTGAGGAAAAAAGAGCAGTGGTCAGAAGGAGGAGACACCTGACTTTGCACTTTCCCACCCCAGAGCAATCTCAGAACCTCGCCATAACCACCCCCCCTGCAGACCCTGGAGAAGCTCCCCAGCACGAGGAGCCCTGCAGTCACTGGGCTGCCCACATTCTGCTGCTCCCAGAATAGCTGAGTTTATCAGTATTTCCCTATTGGTGTTTCCCTTTTAACTCTTCTGTGAAGCTTTATCCTCCCAAATTCAGCAGGGCACAGCAGCTCTCAGTATCTGTTGTTGGGGGCACCCTTCTCCTTGCTGCCTCCTATCTCATCCGCCTCGAATAATGCAAGCAGTCGCGAGGCTTATTTCATGTGATGCAGGTGATTAAGAATTAATAACTGCTTCCAAGACCAAGCCTTCCAGCTCAGACCACTGTGAGTTTGTTATTTTATATGTATGTTTTGGAAAAAATGGCAGACAATTGAAAATGCAGCATTGCTCCCAATCGTTCATCATCTTCAGTGAACTTTCACCCCCACCAAAATATAAAATCCTCACTTAGCCATGCTGCACCATCCTCCCTACCCTTCCTTTGCCGTGCTTGCATAGTAGGGAAACTCTTCAGGGAAGCCTGACTTAAAGTTTGTACAGCACTGAGATAACAGGCAAAAAAAGCATAACAGGAATGAGAATGTCTTTTCTGTTTGCAAGAACATTGCGCTTATGTGAGATCACCTCTGCTGCAAGATGGGGGAGGAGAAAAAAAGCCAACACCATCGCTATATAAACAGTATAACAATAAACCATTGGTCCAGGGGTGGACCTGCTGGAAAGAGTTCTGAGGAGAAGGATCTGGGGGTCCTGATAGATAGTAAATTATCCATGAGCCAGCAATGTGACCTTGTTGCCAAGAGGGCAAATGGAACCCTGGGCTGCGTAGGGAAGTGTGGCCAGCAGGTCAAGGGAGGTCATTCTCCACCTCCGCTCTGCACTGGTGAGGCCACAACTGGAATATTGCATCCAGTTCTGGGCACCCCAGTTCAAGACAGACAGGGAACTGCTGGAGAGAGTCCAGCGTAGGGCAACTAAGACGATGGAGAGATTGGAGCATCTCCCTGATGAGGAAAGGCTGAGAGAGCTGGGACTCTTTAGCCTGGGGAAGAGAAGAGAAACCTTATCTATGTTTACAAGTATCTAAAGGGTGGGTTGAAGAAGGATGGAGCAGGACTATTTTCAGTGGTTTCCAGTGATAGGACAAGGGGCAACGGGCACAAGTGGGAACATGGGAAGTTCCATTCAGATATGAGGAAGAACTTCTTTAAGGTGACGGTGCCAGAGCCCTGGAACAGGCTGCCCAGAGAGGGTGTGGAGTCCCCTTCTCTGGAGATCTTCAAGCCCTGCCTGGATGCTCCCGAGTGATGTGCTCTGGGCAACCCTGCTTTGGCAGGGGAGTTGGACTACATGATCTCTAGAGGGCCCTTCCAACTCTGACAATTCCGTGATTCCATGAAACATAATTGCACGGAGGGTAAGCCTAAACCGTGGCAAGACTGATGGGGCTGTGTGGGGAAGAATGGAGTAGAAATAAGGGAGAAATGCTCCCGCCACTGTCAAGGCAAAGAAAACCACAGAGCAAAAAACACTGATGGTCTCTTCAAAAGTTAGCAGATGTGCTACAGGGTCTGTTGGGGGGTCAAAAATCAAGAGGGAAAGGTGTGCTCTTTGGGTATTTCTTCAACAGGAAGCATCATTTGAAAGTGGAAGAAATTAATTAAAAGGTGGCCAGGCCCACCAATACTAATTAAAATATTAAAATATTTAGAACATGAAAAGTAGAAGCAGTCAGTCTTTGAATTCTGGTGGGACTTCCTGACAGGCATGACAACAGTACCCTGTACTGTGAAAATCTGTTCTCTTATGAGGCTGCCAGTCCTTCAGAAAGAAAAGAGTTTAATGAAATAGAGGTAGAAAAGTTTTTAATGTTTCCTGAACTTTCTTGTAATTTAAATGTGCGCTAGCAACTGCATTCTTCCAGAAATCCCAAGTGGAAGAAGTAAAATAACAATCACTTGGAGGATTTAACCCAGAAGTCCACAATTTAATTCATGTTTGTATAAACCTGTGCAAAGCCTGAGAAAAATACATAAGCAGCAGCCACTGCTGGAACCACTGGAAAAGGAGGAAATCGCAGAAGGATCCAAGACTTCTTTATCTTGGACACTCCTTTTGAATACACTCTTCCTTCTCACAGAGGGACTTGCCCTTGTGATCAACCTCTGTGTGCAACCTGGTGGGGATGATGGGGAAGGGGTCCCTGTGGCACAGAGCTGAATTTCAGAAGCATGCTGCCAAGGAAGACACAGCCTAGAATTTGAGGATCAGCAAGATTGGGAACCATCTCCAAACAGAGCAGCAGGGTTTGAGTTTCTTAGATGGGTCTCATCACTCCATTCATAGAATCATAGAATCATATGGGGTTGGAAGGGACCTCTGGAGATCATCTAGTCCAACCCCCAGGCCGGAGCAGGTCTACCCAGAGCAGGTTGCACAGGAACGTGTCCAGGTGGGTTTTGAATGTCTCCAGAGAAGGAGACTCCACCACCTCTCTGGGCAACCTCTGCCAGTGCTCTGTCACTCTCGAAGTAAAGAAATTCTTCCTCATGTTTAGGTGGAACTTCTTATACTCAAGTTTGTGCCCATTTCCTTTTGTCCTCTCACTGGGCACCACTGAGAAAAGACCAGCCCGGTCCTCCTGCCACCCTTCCTTTAAGAATTTGTGAGAATTGATCAATTCCCCCCTAAGTCTTCTCTTTTCCAGACTAAAAAGACCCAAGTCCCTCAGCCTTTCCTCATAGGAGAGATGCTCCAGGCCCTTAATCATCCTTGTGGCCTTTTGCTGTACCCTCTCCAGCAGTTCCCTATCCTTCTTGAACTGGGGAGCCCAGGACTGGACACAGTACTCCAGATGGGGTCTCACCAGGGCAGAGCAAAGGGGCAGGATGACCTCTCTCAACCTCCTGGCCACACTCTTCTTGATGCACCCCAGGTTGCCATTGGCCTTCTTGGCCACAAGGGCACATTGCTGGCTCATGGTCATCCTGTTGTCCACAAGAGCTGTCTTTTTCCTCAGAGCTGGTCTCCAGCAGGTCAGCCCCCAACCTGTCCTGGGGCAGAGGGTTATTTCTCCCCAGGTGCAGCACCCTACACTTGCCCTTGTTAAACTTCATTAGGTTTCTCTCGGCTCATCTCTCTAGCCTGTCCTGGTCTCACTGGATGGCGTCACAACCTTCTAGACCTGAGAGCTCTCCACACCTGCCACTATCGGTTCCCAAACATCCTCAAGATGCTCCCAACCACCCTAGCATCTCTTCAGTGATGAGCACATGTAGGTGGCTATGTCAGATCCACAAGCCACATGCGAAGAGCAAATATCACAGAACTGCTGTCTACCTCTGCCGCAGAGCAGCTCCATCAGCCGGGTCTGTGCCTGTCTCCCCACTGCCACAGTCCTTGGAGCTGCCCACCCTGGGAATCCAACACCACCATGGTGATTTACATGTGCTTTTTGTTCTTTTTGTTTTGTTTTGTTTTGTTTTGTTTTTCCCCAGAGCTGTGCTTTGCATGAGCCCCAGGTACAGCAGCATTAAATCAGTTTGCAAAGGCAGAGCTGTGCCTGGCAGTGTAAGCAGGACCTGAGGGAGATATGACAGCAGGAGGAAAGAGCCAGTTAGTCCCTGAGCCTGGAACTTGTGTCCAAGTGCCAGGAGCCTCTGCAGTGTCCCACCGGCCACTGCGGCTCTGCCTGCCCGGGGACAGCAGTCCCTCCGAGCACCAGGTGTTGCAGGATTGGAATATAAAGATCACAAGTGTGATAGAAAGGTACCCAGACAGCCAGTACCAGCCACTCTGGTGCATATGTCTGGATGGAGCTGGAACCACAGGATTCCCTGTGGTTCCATGAACACATGTTCACCCTTAGAAGGACTGATCCCTTCACTCACCTTTCTGCAAAATTACTTTCCCCAACCTCAGCACTGCCACACAACACACCTTCTATGTTTAATAACACAGCGAGCATGGCACCCAGCCAGGGAAAGGCTGTGTCACACTATAACAGCTACACTTCTCTCCTTCTCCTTTATGCCACTCTAATGTATTGTAAGAGATTGAACCTGAAACACAGGAGAGAAGCTGCTGTTAGATAGATCCGTTCAGCCCAGCTGCTCCAAGTCCACAGTCAAGTTTTGGGTTTGTTTTTTTTCCAAGAGAGGACACAGAGCAAAAAGAATCAGCATGACAGTACCCAAAAGCACCTTTGCATTCCACCAGCTAGGGATGTGCACAGACTATGTACTACCCCAAGGCACGGCCCTGCTTTGCTCTTCCTGGCCCAGCCCTTGCCAGCATTGCTTCTCCATAGCCCCACGCTGGCACAACTCCATCCCAGCCAAGACTGCAGGTAGCCTCAAAGGCAGCAGTCCCTCAGAGCGTGCTGATATCCCCAGTGCCAGCAGGACTCACACTCTGTCCCACCATGCTCTGTCCCACCACCCTGCATCAAAAGCTCTGGCTTTTAATTAGCCTCTTTGATGCGCAGCCTGTGTCTGTACACACTCAGAGTAATCATGTAGCCAAATTAGTTATGATCAAAGCCCACCTTGCCCCGCTGAGGGAGACGACACTCAGAGACAGCCCTGTGTTCACATGATCAAATACTTCAGAGACACCCATCATTCAGATCAACTCCTTTGCTCGGCAAGGGAGAGGGGCTGCTCCTCAAGGCTCAGTACTGGCAGCTGGAGCCCCAGTCCTGTGCCTGGAATCACATCTTCATGGCTCAGATTGGGAAGGGATGTGAAGGATCCCAAGGGAGAAAGAAGGATCTATTCAGGAAGGGAGTTGTAAGGGCAGGAGGGCAACCCAGCAATGAGCCTGTTGTAGCAAAAATGATGGAAAAGGGGCTGTGCAGCTTACAAACTGGGTAACTTTGGGCACCAGTGAGCTACAGGTGTCCTGGGCTCACTGGAAATGTGGGAGTGAGCAGGGGGTCTACAGGGGACATTCTGAGCACATCGGTTGAAACACAGCTTCAGTGACCATTAAAATCACCCACTAACACTCCCACATGTGTCTGGAGGCATCTCATGGAGGTAGCCCAAGGTGAGAGAGAGATGGGAGGGGACCTCCCGCCATAAGGAGACCCTCCAGCACTGCAGATCACCCCAAGGTTTCCTTGGTTCTCTCCTGGTGCCTCCTCTGTGCAGAGATTTACCACCCAATGGGTTGACTTGTCACTCCCCATTTCCTCTCCCTTCCTTATGCTCTGCAGATGGCAAACGATGGAGCTGCCAGGCAGAAGCTTGTCTTGCCTACTAGCAAAGCCAGCAGTGCTGCCCTCTGGAAACCTTGCCTTCCTTCTGCAGGAGATGTGTTTTGTCAGCGCACTGACACCAAGCAGCATGACAAGAGTTTCTCCCCTTCCTGCCCCAAGGAAGAGCAGACAGAGGAGATGAACACCAAGACACAGCAGCACAGGGACAATGAAACCACACGCATGTACAGCTCCTGGAGAGACTATCGTACTCAGACTGCAGCTAAGATACTTGTTGGTCCCTTGTTGACATATAGTCCCCTTTTCCCACTTGCTTTCCTGGCCCTGGCAGCCCTTGTGAGATGCTCAGGGCTTGAACATGCCTTTCCCAAATCCTAAGAGATACAAACACACTGGCTTTTCCCTGTAAAAGCTGAGCTAGTCAAACAAACCCTGGCTGTGCTTCTGGCTTTGCCCACAAAGAGACTGGCTGATGTTCACAGAGCTGCTCTCAGGCAGCAAAGCTTTTTTTTTTTCCCTCCTCTTTTCTACTTGTATCTTCTTCTCTTATTTCTTATCTGGTACTGAGCTCAAACAAGAGTCTGCAGGAGGGGCCAGGCTGCAGCTGGTACACATCAACACAACCTTGCTGATTCGGAGTGGCCAAGCATATGACAGGAATCCCCCCACATCACAACACATGCTTGGTGACTACTGCCATGGCAGAAGTGGAAACCACACAGAAAGACCCCACCATCACATTCGACTTCTCATCCTTTTTGCACAGCTCGAGCCCTGGAGCCACAGAGACAGGCAGCAATGTCCACCACTCCCAGCCATATCAAGGACAAGGTTTTATCGAGCAAGGGAAAGGCAGATTCTGCCTTGGAATGGACAGAGGGACCATCTCTCTCTGTCCTGTCAGGAGCACAAAAACCTGTTTCAATGACAGCAAGAGATTTGGGATCCTTCAGGTCACTCTGGAGGTGGCACTTACCTCCAGCTCAACAGGTCCCTGCTGCCTCAGTGAAGGAGCACTGCAAGGTTTCTAAAAGAGTTTTCCTTCAACAGCCTGTTGTGGTTTTGACCGAATTGACCAACCAGAACAACAGATGGTCCCTCCTTCCCCCCCTAAGAAAAAGAGAGGAGAGGAAGGGGGAAAAGAAAAAAAACTTCTGAGTTTAGAAAAAACTAAACTAATGAAAATATAATTAAGTAATGAAATAATAATAATAATAAGGAAAAGGAAAAGAAAGAAAAAAAATGTATACAGTATATACAAAAGCGTCTCAAGCTCCCAGGGTGATCATCACCGGCAGGCACAGGGGAAAGTCCCA